>JADRCD010182341.1:0-26605 GCA_019843815.1 Montemys delectorum
TTGTTGTTTTGTTTTGTTTTCCCACAGCAACAGACACACCTAACGAGGCCAGTGTACAAATGCAGCTGTGGCTTCTTTAAGATGCTGTTTGTGTATGCGTCTACAGTGAAGACTGGAGCGTCACGTTCTGTTCCCAAGGCTTAGTGTGCTTGGGCTGAAGAGCGATCTGTCATTACAGGGGTCAAGGTCATTTGAGAATGTGGCTGTAGACTTTATCTGGTGGGAGCAGCAGGAGCTGGATGCTTCTCAGAGCACCCTCCACAGGGAGGTGATGCTGGGGACCTATAGGAGCCTGGTGTTCTTGGGTGAGGCTAACCACCCTCTAAATCTACTTAGCAATTCCCTTCTGCTTGGTTGATAAGTAGAGGATAATGGCTGACTTTTGGGAGTAACCTGATAGACATGTTGGAGACACAATGTTGTGCATATTTATGTAGAACAGTGCGTCTTTGGGGTACACTTAGTGATGAGCAAGGATCAGATGATGGTAGTTGGTGAGTGCCAGTTCAGACATTCTTCATATGTGGAACATTTGAAATTACAGCTATTTTGAAGTATTCAGGTATTTTGCCAACCACAAATTCCTGGCTACACTATTGAGCATTCCTTCCAGATGCACCCCTGTGGCTCTTCACATCTTTTTTTTCCATGGGTCTCTCTCTTGTATCTTTTCTACTATACTCTAATATCCAATATTTTATACCTTTAAGGTAGATCGTAGCTTGCAAGTATGATGGGAACGTACTAGAGTTTGTTCTGTGTCTGTCACATTTTACTTATGACTTCTTACATTGCTGAGGAGAGAGAACAAAAGTTCCATGTATTTTCAGGTATTTTGATGAATAAACCAAATGCTGTCTTAGTTAGGATTTCTATTGCTGCGATGAGACACCATGGCCACAGCTCTTGTAAAGGATGACACTTTAATTGGGGCTGGCTTACAGTTAGGAAGTTTAGTCCATTATCATCATGGTGGGAAGAGCGGCAGTGTGCAGGCAGACCGGATGCTAAAAAAGAATCTGAAAGTTCTACATGCTGATCTGCCGGCAATAGGAAGAGACTGTTCACCACACTGCATAACTTGAGCGTAAGAGACCGTAAACCCCACCCCAATGACACATTTCTGCCAACAAGGCCAAACTTAATCCAACAAGGCCAATGCTCCTAATAGTGCCACTTTTTATGGGCCTATCATTCACACACGTGAGTCTATGGGGGGGACATATATATTCTAAACACCATAAATGTGTTTCCTACAGTAGAGAGCAAAGATCAATCAAGCAGATCCCACTGAAAGCTCTGAACACTAAGCCAGTGTTTGTCTTTATGCCACAGGAGGATGAGCAGAAGCACTTCCTCATTAGCGTCTGTTGAGTGATTGTGTAAAACCTATGAGTCAGTGTTACCAACCTGAGACCTAGACCTCTGCTTCTTTTCTTCTCTTTACTGCATTACCATGGCTGAGGGCTAAGGCCTCCTACAGCTCAACATCATGGCCACAAGCTATAACATGACTGCCATTTCTGGCTATTCTATCATTAAACTCCCCTCAAGCTGTATCCACATCACTGTGACTCTGCAGTTGTTTATAGACGCCACATTCTTTTACTGGTTCCTCTGTGATGGCTACCTCCTTGGTTATGTATCCTGGGCTTTATGAACAGTGCTACAGAAATGAGGGCAATACAAATTTCTCTCCAAAATGTTTCTTTAAAGTAAATCAATATACATATGCACGCATACTCAACAGTGGGAGAGTAATACTATGGAGAATTTCTATATTTAGTTTTGTTTGTATGAAGCAGGTCTCATGGATGCTACACTGGTTTTGGATTTCTTTTTTTTTTTAAAGATCTATTTATTTATTATATGTAATTACATTGTAGCTGTGTTCAGACACCCCAAAAAAGGGCATCAGATCTCATTACGGATGGTTGTGAGCCGCCATGTGGTTGCTGGGATTTGAACTCAGAACCTTTGGAAGGGCAGTCAGTGCTCTTAACCACTGAGCCATCTCTCCAGCTCCTGGTTTTGGATTTCTTATATAGCAGAGTTTGAATTTCCGATCTAGGAACCCAAGCATGTGAGACCACTGCTGGCTTACTCAGTTCTTGGTACTGAAATCAGAGTTTCTTGAATACTAGACAAGTGTCCTGCCATCTGAGCTACATCTCCAGTCCCTGAATCTATTTTTTTAAAGGCAACACCAAGTTACATTTCTTCTTATTTTTGCTAATTTATATTTCGACCATCAGTGTCTGAAGCTTCCAGTTGATCTCATGTTTTACTGAGGACTCAGGAAAAGCTCTTCACTGGGGACTCTGCACTGTCATTGCCTGTGTCCGCTTTTGTAGTTGTCCTAATACCCACGTGCTGGGGGTCACAAACTCCTGGAGAACGTAGGCTGACTCTTTGTAAGGCCACTCACCTTACCCACCACATCCTGAGTAACTTTTAACATGTCTTGCAACTTCATTTGTTGTCTCCTGTTCTCATCTGCTTATTGAAATTTTAAAAATTAATTATGTATAATTTATTATGCATTAGTGCCACTCGAGAGTAATATTTCAGAGAGTAAAGAACATGAGTTTAAAACTAACAAATTTGAATGCACCTACCGCAACCCGATTCAAAAATGGTCTTGTTGTCTGTCTTCAGGGGACTTAGCACTCTGTCACCGTTTCTGTATGATTTCCCATTTATAGGGCACTGCATAACCAAATCTGAGCTGATCTTCAAGTTGGAGATTTGGGCCTTCGAGTAAAGCAGAAGCCTTGTTCTGGAACTTTCCAGGTCTGTGAAAGTACACTGGGCAAAGGAGGCCGGGCAGATGAGAGCTTTCACCAACATTAATGCAGAATCAGTCCTGAAGACAGCCGAGCACGTGAATCAGACACAAGGCTCTTGCAGGCCTGATGGCCCTGTGTGTGTGTGTGTGTGTGTGTGTGTGTGTGTGTGTGTGTGTGTGTATGTGTGTGTTCATGGAGGAACCAAAAAAGGACATCTGATTCATCCAATATGAATTACATGTTGTTATAAGCCACCTGATGTGGGTACTGGACCTGAACTGAACTGAACTGTAAAAGAACAGTATGCATTCATGACTGCTGAGCCATCTTTCCAGCCCCAACATAGCTAGCTAGTCCTGTCAGCTCCCCCTAGGGCGCTCTTCTCTCAGCTTTCTAGGCCTAAAATTACAGGTGTTTCATCTAAACCCCTAGGGTTATGGCAAGCTGAACTCCAGTTCTCATGCATGTATGGCCAGCACTTAATTAAGCCACTGAGCCATTTCTCCAGCCAGAATTATATGATTTTATTGAGATCAGGGAAATGCACATCAAAATGACCCTGAGATTCTACCTTACACCAATCAGAATGGCTAAGATCAAAACCTCAGGTGATGGCACATGTTGGCAAGGATATGGAGAAAGTGGAACACTCCTTCATTGCTGGTGGGATTGCAAATTTGTACAACCACTCTGGAAATCATTCTGGAGGTTCCTCAGAAAATTGGAAATAGATCCACCTGAAGACCCAGCTATACCACTCTTGGGCATATACCCAAAAGATGCCCCACCATGCCACAGGGGCATGTGTTCCACTATATTCATAGCAGCCTTGTTTGTAATAGCCAGAAGCAGGAAACAACCCACAATGAAAGAGTGGATACAGAAAATGTGGTTCATTTACACAATGGAATACTACTCAGCTATTAAGAACGAAGACATCCTGAGTTTTGCAGGCAAAACTAGAAAATATCATCCTGAGTGAAGTAACTCAGACCCAAAAGGACATGCATGGTATGTACTCACTAATGAGTGGATATTAGCCAAAAATGTACAGAATACCCAAGATACAGTCCACAGAACTCAAAAAGGTTAACAAGCTGAAGGGCCCAAGTGAAGATGCCTCAATCCCACTTGGGAGAGAGAAGAAAGCAATTACAGGGAGGCAGAGGGAGGAAGGGACCTGGGTGGTAAAGGGACAGGGAGGGAGAAAGGAGAACATGATGAGGTATGAGGGTGGGGAATCAGGACTGAAGCCCTGAGGGCCAGCAGAAAGCATGGAAACAGGCAACCTCAGGAGGCAGGAGGTGGGAGAACCCTCTAGAATGTACCAGAGACCTGGGAGGTGAGAGACTCTCATGACTCAAAGGGAGGGCTTAGATGAAATGCCCTACAGTGGGGAGAGGGAACTCGTAGAGCCTACCTCCAGTAGAAAGACAGGACATCAAGTGGAGGGATGGGATTGCCATCCCACAGTCAAAAACTCTGACCCAGAATGGTTCCTGTCTGAAAGAACTGCAGGAACAAAAATGGAGAAGAGCCTGAGGGGAAGGAAGTCCAGTGACAGGCCCAAATTGGAATCCAGCTCAACGGGAGGCCCCAAGGCCTGACACTGTTACTGATGCTATGATGTGTTTACAGACAGGGGCCTTTCATGACTGCCATCCTAGAGGCCCAACAAGCAGCTGAAAGCGTCAGATTCAGATACTTATATCCAATTAACTCTCCCAGCTCTCCTGGCTCTCCCGGCTCTCACTATGATCCTCACTATTCTCAAGCATGGCATCTCTCCTGTCTTTCTCCTAGCATGAAGGATCTCCTTCTCCCCACCTCTCTCTCCCTCTCTCCCTCTCCTCTTCTCTTCTCTCCTCTTCTCTTCTCTCCTCTTCTCTTCTCTCCTCTTCTCTTCTTTTCTCTTCTCTCTCCCTCTCTCTCTCTCTTCTCTTCTTCTTCTTCTTCTTCTTCTTCTTCTTCTTCTTCTTCTTCTTCCTCTCTCTCTCTCTCTCTCTCTCTCTCTCTCTCTCTCTCTCTCTCTCAATCCCAAGCCTAAGAATCCTAAAAGTCCCACCTCTGTCTGTACTGCTGAGCCATTGGCTGCTGGCATCTTTATTTACCAATCAGATGTCAAGGATCCTTCTGTGTCTTACATGAAAACACTCACAAGCAGTTTGGGGAACCAAAATTAACATAATACAAGCAGAATTAGACCAACCCCACTAAATGCTAGGACAATGTATACAATGAATATAACAAATTATTCATTCATCTTTCTAAGTCACAACTAAAGGTTGGGGGGGGGGAGGCTATTCCTGTGTGGAAACATACTGCCACAGCACGAAAGGAATCATACATGCAGGAAGCAGCGGGTATGTGATGATTGTTGGGACATTTTCCATGATAGGTCAACACTCACTGAACACCAGAAGACACACAAACTGGAGAGAAGACCTGTGAATGCAAAGAATGCAGGAAAGGTTTCTACTTCAAGTCACAACTCTTTGGACACCAGAGAACTCATACAGGAAAGAAGCCATAGTGTGTGAGGAATGTAAGAAAGCCTTCTGCCATAAGTGGTCTCAAACTTTAATCAGAGAACTCATACCAGTGAGAAGCCTTATAGATGTGAGGAATGCAGGAAAGCTTTCTTTTATAGGTCACATCTCATTCAACATCAGAGAACACATACTGCTGAGAAGCCCTATCAATACAATGAATGAAAGAAAGCCTTTTGGCAGAAATCAAACCTTATACACCAGAGAACTCATACTTGTGAGAAGCCCTGTGAATGTGAAGAGTGCAAGAATGCTTTCTACAGCAACTGAAACCTCACTTTACATCAGAGAACGCGCACGGGAGAAGCCCATCAGTATAACGAATGCCGGAAAGTTGTCTACAGCAAGTCAAAACTCATTCAACGTCAGGCAACGCACACAGGTGAGGATCCTTATTATGTAAACAATGCAGTAAAGTTTCTCTACAGAAATTGTTTCCTCTCTCAAAATTAGACTTCATTCAAAGGAGAAACCCTAAGAGTGTAAGTGACACAGAGAGCGTTCGTTTGTGGTTTAAATCAGCCCTTGTTGCACCTCCCTTGATCCCAGATTGTGAGCTCTGGGAACACAGATGCATGAAACGTTTCTCCTCTATCTCCAGAGAGCCTCTCTCTGTGGCCAGCTCGTGAGAAACCCTGGGTACGGCATGAAACCTTGCTCTAGAATGTCAGTCCTCCCTTGACATCAGAGAAAGCATGCTGATGAGATTGATGAATGCAAAGAATATTTGAAAATGTTTTTCCACAAGTCAGGCCTTAATTCAACTCTAGGAACACATATATAGGTACAATATACCAGGAGTGTACAAATGTATGAAGGATTTCTACTAAATTGCCTCTTTCTGCATAAGCAACTCATAAATGTGAAATAACATATGAATTTAAAGAAAGGCTGTATAATTAATGAAGACTAAGTCACTTCAAGATATATATATATAAGGAGGTTGGTAACCCTATGAATTTAGTGACTCCAGAAAGGTTTCTTTGTTTTTAAAGGTTTATTTTATTTATTTTATGTGTATGAGTACACTGCAGCTGTACAGATGGCCGTGAGCCATCATGTGTGTGGCTGCTGGGAATTAAAATCAGGACCTCTGCTAGCCCAGCTCCCTCCGGTGTAATTCACTGTAGCTGTCTTCAGACGCACCAGAAGAGAGTGTCCGATCTCATTACGGGTGGTTGTGAGCCACATGTGTTTGCTGGGATCCGAACTCAGGACCTTTGGATAAGCAGTCAGTGCTCTTACCCGCTGAGCCATCTTGCCAGCCTTCCAAGAAGGTTTCTAACATGAAATATTGTCACAGCCATTCAAAAATTCATAGAGATGAGGTAATCACTAGATGAAAAACAGAAAAACTAAAAGTGAAATCATACCTTTATCTATATGAGATAAGTAGATTGAGAGTATCCAGGCTGGATAGTAAATGTACTGGAGAGTAAATGTACTTTACAGAACACAAATGTACAGAGATAACTTCTGCAGTTCATACACAGTTACATGCTTTGCATCTTACCCTGTTTGTATGTGGATGCTGCAGCTTTGCTGCAGTGTAGGGCTCAAAGCTAGGTCAGCATCAGAGCACTGGGCTGTGAATCAGAATTCTCTGGCAAGTGGTTAATAAGGGGCCTCTGACTTCCAGCTGATGGTGGTGGTGGTAACTTTCTTCTACTGCAGGGAGTAAATTTATGAACTTGGGGATTTGGGAGAGGCGGAGGAGAGGCCCCTTTAGTTAGTATTTATTCATCATGTGAGTCCTATCATTTGAAGGGACTCTAGTCAGCTCATAAACATGGCTTTGGCTGGGCAGTGGTGGCACACGCCTTTAATCCCAGCACTTGGGAGGGAGAGGCTGGCGGATTTCTGAGTTTGAGGCCAGCCTGGTCTACAGAGTGAGTTCCAGGACAGCCAGGGCTACACAGAGAAACCCTGTCTCAAAAAACCAAAAAAAAAAAAAAAAAAAAAAAAACCAACATGGCTTTGACAAGCTTTGCCCTTCTCCCTCTGCCTTGCTAAAAACCATCAGATAACATTCCTAAAGCTAGCCACCAAGGTCTATTCCCTTATTTGGCCACTTGTTCCTCCTGAGGTTGACTACCAAAGCCCAGCTATCAAAGTATCGAAGTCTAGCAATACAAAGTCTCCATTGGCTCAGCTAATTAACATGCCCAATTAACTACCTCACCCTAGCATGGGGTTTCCCCTTTTAATTTTAAATGTTGCCATCTTCTTATGATCATATCTGTCTCCTCCCTATCCAGAGGTAGTTCTTTGTCCTGGCTCCAGAGCAAATATCCTAGTAACCTCTCCCTTGTTCCTCCCCCTTCTCCTTCTCCCTAGTCCTCTATCTCCTGTCTTTGTTTCTTAGTCCCTGCTCTCTGTCCCTCTATGGCCAATAAATCTCCTTTGTGCTGAGAACTTGGTCTTTGGGTATCCTGGGCTAATAACCATCTCTGACATCACTTATTTTTATTTTTAGCATTTAAACTCAAGGCTCAATTTTTGTTGTTAGAAATTGCAAAGAAATTTGGGATGTATCATTTGGCAACAACATGTGGGTAGTTATTTTCAGTGAAAAAAAAAAGTTATTCTTTATTTTTAGTTTATGGTGTCTTCAGGAACCCCAGCTGTTTGGTGACTTACACTGTAGTCAGAGCTATTTAAACTTCACATCCCTTCTCTAGAGCTGCCTGCCAGGGACTGGTGCCAAGGAAGTCAGATTTTAGGTTCAACAGAACCCAAGGGTCTTCAAGGTGGCTATGCTGCTCAAGAGTGTCTTAACCAGCATTCTGGAAAGCCTTCACTGTGGATAGCTCAGAGTTCAAAGCACTAACAGAAAAACACTAATAAACATACACAACATTTCTCATCACAAGCGTCTGTTACTTTCAAGAGACAGGTCTTGTGACCAGAAGGAGGTTCTTGAGATACTGCCCGCAGGAGCACTAAGCTACATTGCTACAGAAAGGAGGGACCACCTTGCCCACAGCTTCCCTTCAGCAGGCAGAGGCATTCTTCCACGGCTGGTAAGCAGAGTTCACACAGCAGGATAGTGCAGGGAAGTCTATTACATGGAGGCTACATCCTACCACTCTGTGTTGTTGGATGCTTAGACTGTAGGCATGTGGCCTAAGCCTGGAATAATATGTTTATGAGCTGACTAGAGTCCCTTCAAATGATAGGACTCACATGATGAATAAATACTAACTAAAGGGGCCTCTCCTCCGCCTCTCCCAAATCCCCAAGTTCATAAATTTACTCCCTGCAGTAGAAGAAAGTTACCACCACCACCATCAGCTGGAAGTCAGAGGCCCCTTATCAACCACTTGCCAGAGAATTCTGATTCACAGTCCTGTGCTCTGATGCTGACCTAGCTTTGTCAGCAAAATAGACCGCTTTTTACATAAAGAAAATTTGTAGGAGAATCTGTTTGTGTATGTTGAGTGTTTGCTTCCAGACGTAATTGTCAGATATGGCATGCAAATTAAGGTATTGAACTATGTGGCAAAAGAACTTTCTGCGGGTTGCTATATTGTGGGAACACACTATGCATAGGTAGCACTGTTTCTGCGGGTTGCTATTTGTGGAGACACACCATGCATAGATAGGACTGTTTTCCTTGTTAAGGGAGTGATGTGTGGCTGGGGAAATGGGAATCTGGAGTTGCCTATTCCAAGTAGGGTGGGTTTACCAAGCAGTGCAGATAGCTTGATGAACTTACAGACACCATCAAATACTTTGAAAATGTAGAGATTATTCTCCTAGCTTCAAGCCCTCAACCACCATACAGCCAGTTAGTTCCTGGAGAATCACTGGGGCTTAATGAGTTAAACGAGGTAGTTCCTCACATCTAATGTTTCTGTACCCATCATGGCTCTTATGACTAAGCAACTGATGAATTGATGAGGTCTTTTTATTGCTGAAGGACTTTGCAAACCTTTTTTAGTACCTCCTTGACTGCCCAAGATCAACTGCATTTTTTTGGAATGGATGATGGTGAGCCTTCAGATATCCTATGTTAAAAGATTTCTTTAAGAAGTGCTCACTGTTGAATGTCTCAGCAGACTTTTAAAAGGACTCAGAAGAGCAATTAAGATAAAAACTAAAATATTTAAATTAAAAGGCACATCTCTTAAGAGTTGAAAACACGGTTGTATAAAATGTCCAGGATCTGAGCTATGGTCAGGAAGATCCCACAGCTCCACCTCCCCCAAGCAATGAAGACTGTTACTATTGCTATAGCGTGCATAAGCCAGTTCCTGACAATCAGACATGCTTTGGTTGCAGGACATGAAGAAGTAAAGCTGTAGTGGAGCTAGATGTGCCCAGAGGCTCTGTGTGCTGGCTGCTTGGCTATGGATTAAAGTGCCAGGCAAGATGCCTGCCAGTGCCTAGGCAACACGAGTACTGCGGATACAAACAATAACCTTCTGATTGGATTAGAGGCCTAGTCCACAGGAAAGAATCCATGTCTGCCCCTGTAAGCCAGGGGGAAAGACTGTGGGTGAGGAGTCCTAGGCCTCACTGTGCAATCAACTGCTACTGTTCACTGAGCAGATGTGACTTTATCAAACCATCTCCTGCACATTTGTGCTTATGCCATAGATCACTGCTGCTGTCAACTACAATCCATCAAAGAAAGAAACCTCCTCTATACAATGGAATATCACAAAGCCTCATAATCACCTGAACGGCTGAGACTAAGTGACTATTGACGTGGAGGAAATAATCAGACACCTAGGCCACCCATCTAAACCTCAGGGAATGTTCTAGAAGAGGTGACTTGAAAGAATGTAAGGGCTGTAGGAAGCTTGGAGTATTTTGTATCGATAATCTCTTGTGCCGCGCTAACCCTGTCCGCCAGGAATTAAGACACGACACGAGACCGGTTCCTTCTCTTACCGGTTTACTCAGGATACTTTACAGACAGCATTGTGTGGAAGTGAGCCCGAGATCCTTACCCGGGCACAGCTTATATCCTAGGAGGAGCCCATGAACTCATGCCACGTGTCATCTCCCCATAGGCCAGGGAAGATCATGCCACTCAGAAGCACAACCCACAAGCCAAATCAGGAGTTGTTTATCTCAGAGCTCTCGGCCAGCCGTCGCCATCTTTAGGGCATAGTTCAGACGGTTCTCTAAATATCCCCCTTGTTATACAGCGAAACGGGCAAGAACAGAGGTCTGGTCTCTGATGATAGAAACAGGGACATTGTACTACCCCACCCCAGGCTTCATGCCTCCCAGAGAGGGCCAGATCCGTCCGATGCCTTTTCCACAGAGACAGATTCTGGGGCATCAACCTGTATGCAATCAGACATGCTCTTCTTGAGGTTGCTAACTGCAGGCGGCACACCTCAAGTGCAGTGCTAAGCCTCGCATCCCAAACATGACGATGTCAAAAGGCTATTACTTTTCTTGCTGGATGACAGCAAGCCATGCTTGGGGGGACTGCCCTGCCTCAATGGCTGTAAATGCTTGTGTTATCATGGCAAGATCTCTTTTTTGGGCTCGAGTCATATGGCAGAGACAACAGAGGCAAAGAACAGAAATTCTCACTAAGGTCAAAGCTAATACTCTTATTTCCTGCCCACTCCTTCAAATGATTCATGGCGGAGGTGATCCAAGATGATAATCAGCTCTGCATCCACTCTCGTAGAGTTGACACTGACAATAGCCAATCTCAGCTGATTCATGAGATCTTCAAAACCTGTAAGATATTGAAACAACTATCGAGAGAGATTAGCAGCTTGAGTAATATTTTGATATTGAATGGAAGTCACACACAAGCCAGGATATTTCCACTCACAGCCTACTTGTGCTAGCTGCCAAAGGGTATTTATTTGTTCTTACTCAGCTGCATCACGGCAGCTGCTAGTCCTGCATTGGTTAACCATGCTTCCAATCCTTTAGTCTTATAAGGCGTGATAGCAGCATGGTACTCCTTCCTGCACTGCCCATAAACCAGCTGTTTGATCAGAGGCATGGCTACATCTAGATCATCAAATATTATCCCTGCAGCTTCTACTAGTCTAGCCACAAAGTCAAAAAATGGCTCCATGGGTCCTTGTAAGATCTTAGTCAAGTTACCACTCACTTCTCCCTTATTGGGCAAGGACTTCCATGCCTTTATAGCAATCTGATTCACCTGCTCAAAGACTTGCAATGGGTAACCAGTCTGTTGATTAGCAAAGCAATCTTGCCCCAAAAGCATATCCCTATTCCAGGCTTGATTCCCAGCTGCATGATTAGTGTCTGCCTGTTCATTAGCAAATTAAAGTGAAAGAGGCTGTGATTCAAATTAAAGTGAAAGAGGCTGTGATCCTGTAAGTATGGATGGACTCAGCCAAGGACTTTATAACCTTAAAGTCCAAAGCTCATGAAAACGCTGACCCTGTGCATCTTGAAAAACTGGATAAACAAGTGACAATTCAGTTCTAACTGTAGGGTTGATAGTAGGCCCCGTATCCAACTCTCCTTTTCTGACTTTACCGAACGCTCCTCTTTTATCTGCTCTAATGCTGCCTGTCCTTCTTCTACTGCTTTACAGCACCTTTGATCTTCTGGACACCCCCTGATCAGCGTCCATACTGGTCTAACACTGCTCTTAAGCATCCCCTGCTCCCATGCAGTTCCACCTTTTGAATCGGTTTGCAGGGTTATAAGGCAAAAACAGGCCACCAGAATAACGGTGAAAGCAAGTAGATGCAGCATTGTAATGATGACCACAGCAGCTATTGGTGGCATACCCAAAACCAAGGTCATTACCCTCTTTTTACTAGCGTGTTGCTCGTCACTCGCTTGCCGCTTTACCGCGGACTTTCACTTTGTCTCCTTCCGAGGACTTTTCTCTCTTTCCGCTTTTACCTCGGACTTTCGGACTTTCACTTCGTCTCTTTCCCGAGAACTTTCTAAGCTCCGGCCCTACTTACCGTACACTTACTGATCAGTCGCCTCTCTTTCGGAGAACCTTTCTTTAGTTCGCTTCACTGCGAAACTTTATTGCTCTGACCCGGAGTCTTTATAGCCTCTACTTCTGAGGACCTTATCGTCCCTTCTTACCTGGGAACTTACTGATCGATCGATCGCCCTGTCCGCTAAGAGTTCTGGAACCTCACAGGACGCTTATCCACGTCGGGGCCACCATTATGTGCCACGCCAACCTTGTCCGCCAGGAATTAAGACACGACACAACCGGTTCCTTCTCTTAGCGGTTTACTCAGGATACTTTACAGACAGCATTGTGGAGAGGGGAGCCCGAGATCCTTACCTGGGCACAGCTTATATCCTAGGAGGAGCCCATGAACTCATGCCACGTGTCATCTCCCCATAGGCCAGGGAAGATTATGCCACTCAGAAGCACAACCTACAAGCCAAATCAGGTGTTGTTTATCTCAGAGCTCTCGGCCAGCCATAGCCATCTTTAGGGCGCGGTTCAGACGGCTCTCTACAATCTGAACTGAAGCATTTCCATCCTGGAAGGTGGCTCATTAGTATTCAGGAAATAAACTCACAAGTGTCAGGAAATCCCTGACTTTCACGATTCACAAGGTCTACTCCTCTGCAGTGTGATCTAAACAGTACCACATATGAAGGCAAGGAGGCTGATCAGTTGAGGTGTTTAGAGGACAACCTGATCTGATGAGCTGGCTGCAGGTTACTCAGAGAAGTCGGAAGCTAGAGCTTACACGAGTTGTCCCCACGCTGGTATGGACTTCCCGGTGGTACATTAGCCTCTGAGTTGTCCATGGTCATGTAAGTCGCTCACTACTCAGCCTTCTGTAATTTATCCCAGTAATTTGATTTTCTCCTCAAGTGGGACTTTGCTCTATTGTGGGTGCTCTACCTAGGGTAAATAGATGTTTGTTTTGAGTCTTCCCAGGAAAAGTCACAAATAGTACCTGAAGATGAACCTGCTTCTATGTGAAGCCGAAATACAGCAGAATCTGTCCACAATCTGGAGAGGGGATCAGCCCCCTACTCATCTCACCCACTGACAGAGATGTGTTGATAGCTATACTCCACTCTAGTCTCTCCAAACCATCTTAGCAAACAGGCATGTTTTGCAACACGAGGATCCAATAAAGCCTTTTCTAAATAGCTCTATATCCTTGTGGTTGTTGTCCCGGGTAGAGAGGGCTGTGTTGATGGCACAAAGAACAGACAACTCAGCAGATAGAATGTGCCAGAAGATTTCTGAAGACTGGAATGTAGGAGAGAGGGTATGATCTGACAAGATGTTAGGAAACAAAAAGCTGTTCAGGTAGGTCTGTTGCTGTGTGTTGTAATGCCCCAGGCATGGAGCAAGTGGACCATGTGACCAGAAAGAAGAACTGACAAGGTTGAGTGAGCCTAAACACTGTGACTCTCAGAATTGAGAACAGTAGGAGTGGGGTCACTCCCAGCCTCACTCTACCTGCTCTGGAACAGTAATCACGACACCCCACTGAAAGGACCACAGCAATCAGTCACGGAACATAAAATCCTGGAGTTCTCCATGCTAATAAGGTATCTGGATAGGCTCTGAGTGTTCAGCCAATGAGCGTCCCTTCCTGGGTATTCCTTCTTGCAAAAGGTAGTTAATCCCTGGCTCACCCTGAATAAGGCATATGCATTCACATCTAATAAAGCATTTTGAACAAGCAAGATCTGTCTCCTTATCAGGATCACCAAAGTCTCTGGGAGAAAGCCTTCACTCTCCCAGCCCCTCCATACCCTTGGCACTTACTCAGAATCAAACTGGGTTCTGCTCTTGTCCTGGGCTTTGCCTTCCCCTTCCTGCTTGGCCTGTGAATTGGCTCAGGGGAAAGCATAGACTGGAAACCCCTGTTCCTAACTCTCAGTGGTAAGCCAGCAGTGCCTGTTACACAGGAGACTGGGAACCACAGCAATTGCCCCAGACAATCTATGAAACAGATGAAGTGAACTTGTCTGCCTAACCTGTTTTCTGTGCCCATGGCAGGGGCAAACTGTCTGTGTGTTGATTGTCTTTCTCCATGTTCTTGAACTTGGACTGACTTTATTTATGGACATAGGACAGACTGAATCTACACCATTAAACATCTTAGTTAACCACTGGAAGAAAGCTAGGGAAAGAGGAGAAAACTTGTCAGTAGTAGTAAAAAAGGGCAAGTTAGTTACTCTCTACTCCTCTGAATGACCCACTTTTGGAGTAGGGTGGCCACCTGTAGAAACCTTCAACTTGCAGGTGATCAAAGCAGTAATTGAAAGAGTCTTTAGGCCAGGATCCCTTGGGCACCCAGACCAAGTGCTCTATATAGTTACCTGGAAGGATCTAGTGGAAAACACCCCCTCCCCTCCCATGTATAAAAGCCTTTCTTTTCCCAAGACCCACCACCTCACACGTTCTGGGCATCAGGAAAAAGGAAACATAGGAGGAGGGATCCGGTCCTGAGAAGAAGTCAATCCTCCAAGACCCTTCAACATCTGACCTGTTACTCCAAGACCCTCCTCCTCCATATCCCCCTACTCTTTCCCCCATGGCCCCACCAGTGCCAGCTCCAGCCCTAGGATCCTCAGCCCATACGAGACCAGGGATGTTGTACCCCCTTTAATGGAGGGAGGAGTGGGAGGAGACACTCAACTTCCAGGTCATGCCGTGGGGAAGTCTGAGAGCCAACTCCCTTGATACCACGGTGGCTCTCCCACTGAGAGCATGTGGGCCTCTAGATGATAAGGGAATCAGGCTATGCAATATTGGCCCTTCTCTTCAGCCAACTTGTACAACTGGAAGGCCCAACACTCCTCCTTTCAGATAACCCCAAGGGGCTGATTAGTCTCTTTGAGACTGTTTTATTAACTTCTCAGCCCACAACTTATGAGAGTGTTCTTCACGACTGAAGAGCGAGAGAGGATAATGCAGGAAGCCAGAAAGAATCTCCCTTCAGACACAGGGCACCATCAATTGACCAGGCTGTCATCAACTGCAGGATTTTTCGTGACTAGACCTGACTGGGACTTTAACACAGCAGAAGGTAAGGGGTACCTGAAGGTTTACCACCAGGCTCCATTGGTGGGTCTCAAGGGGGCCTCACAACTACCCACCAACTTGACCAAGGTACGTGAGGTTAAGTAGGGACCAGATGAGTCACCCACAGCCTTTCCAGAGCGACTCATGGAGGCGTTCCATCAGTATACACCCTACGACCCCAGCAGCGAGGAGCACAAAGCTGCTGTGACGATGGCTTTTATAGGCCAGGCTAGTAGAGATATCAGGAAAAAGCTTCAGAGGCTAGAGGAACTACAGGATAAGTCATTGAGGGATTTAGTACAGGTTGCTGAGAAAGTCTACCATAACAGGGAGACAGAGGAGGAGAAGGAGCAGAGAAAGAGAAAGAAAGAGGATGAAAGAGAGATGAAAAAAGGCAACAGGAAAGGAATTTAGAGAGAATCTTATTTACAGTAGTTAGGGAAAGCGAAGAAGAGAGACTCCAACCAAAGAGAGACAGAAAACCCCTTGGAAAGGACCAGTGCACATACTGCAAGGAGAGGGGCCACTGGGCTCAAGAAAGCCCTAACAAACAGAAGCCAGGAGCAGGAAGTCACAGCCTTGGGAAAGGCACCCCAAAACGATGAAAGTGTTAGCCCTGGGTGAAGACAGTGGTTAGGGAAGACGGGGTTCAGACCCCTACCCAACCCCAGAGTAACTCTGAGAGTAGAGGGCAAGCCCACTCAATTCTTAGTGGACACAGAGGCTCAACACTCGGTCCTTCTCCAAGCCGATGGCCCTGTCTCCAAGAAAAAAATCTTGGGTCCAAGGAGCCACTGGCACCAAAATGTATTCATGGACTACCTGAAGAATAGTGGACCTAGGGATGGGATGGGTATCCCATTCATTTATAGTCATCCTAGACTGTCTCTACCCTCTGTTGGGGTGACACTTAACTCTCCAAGATGGGGGCCCAGATACACTCCCTGCCTGACGGGCTGCAACTAACTGGTCCAAAAGACGAGCCCATGGGTAGAGGAAAGACCTCTCTGACTGAGCCCTGCTAAGGCTATCTGCTTTACAGACGGGAGCAGTTTTCTCCATGGAGGTCAGAGATGAGCAGGTGCTGTCTAGGTGGATGGCACAAATGTCATCTGGGTGGAACCTCTACCCACCCCCACCTGGCACGTTGGCACAGAAAGTGGAGCTAATTGCCCTCACCAAAGCCTTGGAACTTGGGATCAGCAAGAAAATTAACATCTACATGGATAGATAGCTGGTATGCCTTTGCCACAGCCCACATCCATAGGGCTATATACCAAGAAAGGGGACTGCTCACATCAGAGGAAAAAGAAATAAAAAACAAGCAGGAAATGGTGGATCTCTTGAATGCCCTGATGAAGCCAGAAACTATGAGTATTATTCCTTGCCCAGGACATCAGACAGGAAAAGACTCAGTGGCGCCAGATGGTGGTGGCACACACCTTTAATCCCAATACTTGGGAGGCAGAGGCAGGCGGATTTCTGAGTTCGAGGCCAGCCTGGTCTACAGAGTGAGTTCCAGGACAGCCAGGGCTACACAGAGAAACCCTGTCATTAACCACCACCACCCCCATCAAAGAAAAAGACTCAGTGGCATGGGGCAATAACCAGGCAGATCAATAACCACACAGTTAAGGAATCTAAAGTATATATAATGGACCTCAGGTTTGGGGCCAGAGAGATAATAGAACAGTGTAAGGTATGTCAGCAAGTGAGTGCTTATGCAGCCAAGAGTAAATAGGGCAAAAGACCTATGGGAGAACGGCCTGGAATATATTGGGAGGTCGATTTTACAGAAGTTAAGCCAGGAAAATATAACTGTAAATACCTTCTAGTGTTTGTAGACACTTTCTCTGGATGGGTTGAGGTTTCCCCACGAAGCAGGAAACAGCTACAGTTGTAGCCAAGAAGATATTAAGGGAAAATTTCCCGAGGTTTGGAGTGCCCACAGTAATTGGATCAGACAATGGTCCTGCTTTTCTTTCTAGGGTAAGTCAGGGATTGGCAGAGATATGGGGACTAATTGGAAACTCCATTGTGTGTACCATCCCCAGAGCTCAGGGCAAGTGGAGATAGTGAACAGAACCCTAAAATAGACCTTAACTAAATTGTCCTTGGAGACTGGCACTGACTGGGTGGTGCTCCTTCCCCTGGCCCTGTTCTGAGTCCAGAACACCCCCCCCACCATTTTAACCTGACCCCTTTTGGGATCCTGTATGGGACTCCCAACCCCTTGACCCTGGCTCTTGACACCCCCAGAGTGAGTTTTCAGGATAACAAGGATCTTATGGCTCAATTGCAAGCTTTCCAGATCAGCCACAAGGAATTGTAGCCTACACTTAGTGCCCTGTATAACACAGGTACCCCAGAGATTCCACACAAGTACCAAGTTGGAGATTGGGTATATGTTAAAAGGCATCATGCTAAAAACTTGGAACCAAAGTGGAAATGGCTGATCCTGGTGTTGCTGACCACCCAGACCGACTTTAAAGTGGAAGGAGTAACTGCCTAGTTTCATGCAACTCAAGTCAGATCAGCACCTTCACCTGACGACAACTGGATAGCAGCCAGACACCTGGGCAACCCCCTCAAGCTCAACATTGCGCACCCTTCTACAAGGCCAGAGAAACCATGAGATGGCTATGGTGTATCTTCCTTCTTGGTAAGTACTCTCAGCCACTGGTATGTAGCTTGTTCCACCACAGTGGAACACCTGCCTTATCCTGGTGACCAGACTTTGTCTTTGATCTCTGTAAGTTAGCAGTGGACCTTGATTCCTGGGATATCCCCACCCTAGAGACTCAGGGAGAGGGATTGCCTGAATGTGGGGAGGAGGGATCTACCAAACTAAACCATGTCCCAAAAGCGGCCTTGGAGGGTGGGGCTTAGGGTGTGGACACCCAGAGTTGAGGAGTGTCCTTTGATAAACCCCTATATACGTGTGCCCCCGAGATGGGAGAAGCCAGCAGCAGGCCCATCAGTGTTAGGGGGACAATCACTTTTTCTGTGCTACCTGGGGGTGTGAAACATCGGGAAACACCTACTGGAGACCATTTGGGGAAGTTAAGGATTCAATGGCCAAGGTGAGGGAAGGGCTAGCCAAGTGAAAGCGAGAAAGAGAACAGAGTCAGGGCTGGTTTGAGTCTTGGTTTAACTCCTCCCCTTGGTTAACCACCCTCATATCCACCTTGTTAGGACCCCTAATTGTTCTCCTGCTATTGTTGACCTTTGGACCCTGCATATTGAGCAAGCTTATAGCCTTCATAAAAGAGAGACTAGGAACAGTACAGCTGATGGTCCTCCACCAACAATGTGAGACCCTGAGGACAGGACCTGAAGAATATGAGTTAGTTACCCAAGACCCCTGAGTGTAGCTCCAGGATTAGAGCTTGTACAAAAAAGGGGTGGGGGGGGGAATAAGGGACCCTCAGGGCTTTCTCCAGTCCCAAACCTCCTTACAGCTTCCCCCTCCTGCCTAGGGTCAAGGCTGGGCTAAGTTCCATTTTCCACCCACAGGAACATTCTTGAATAAAAAATTCTCAGAATTTTACTGACTGATAGTCACCTGACCCTCTGGAACGTCCCAGGTAGAGTTCAAATGCATGTCATGCTTGCTAAATAGATTTAAAGGTCAATATGCGCCGGGTGGTGGTGGTGCACACCTTTAATCCCAGCACTTGGGAGGCAGAGACAGGTGGATTTCTGAGTTGGAGGCCAGCCTGGTCTACAGAATGAGTTCCAGGACAGTAAGGGCTACACTTCCTCTCAACTGGTTGCTCGCTCTGTCTCTTGACCTACGATTGACTTTATTTACAATATACAATTGAAAGCTCTTGGATTAAAGGTATGTGCTGTGGCTAGGCCACACAAGAACTAGAAACAGGGTTTTTTTTTTTTTCAGTAAATAACACAATCTTGGGATTCACAGTGTGATAAAATATCCTGCAACATGTGTGTATGGAGGTCAAGTGATAACTTAGGAGACCCAGTTCTTTCCCTCTGCTATGTTCTGGGAATTGAATTCAGGTGTCAGGCCTAGCAACCAGCATCTTTATTCCCTGGCCCTCTCGCAGGTCAGGAACTCACTAAGTAGACCAGATTGGCTCCCAGACCTGCTTGTCCTTGTTGGGATTACAGGTGTGTATAATCACATCCAGTCAGAAATAAGTGTTTTAAATGAGGCTAGTGTGTCACTAAATGTTATTAAATACTGTGTGTGAAGCTGGCGAAACTGTTTAGATGGATGTGTTGAGAAACAGTGGGTTCCCTGGAGCATCTGAAACTATAGTGTCATTTCCTTGGATGTCTTGAAGACAGATGTGATGAGAAGTACACACCCAGTGTTTCCAGGCCAAAGCTCCTTAACTCTAGTGATTTCCTGAATGGCAGAGGTAGGTGCCCAGGGTCTAGGTAACCTCAGGCAGGCCAGCACAGAAAGATGCAATGATTACAGAGTTCCATGGGATGAACCTGAGCACAGAGGTTCATCTGTAGATCTCACCCGGCTGTTTGATCCCTGTATCCATACGATACCTATGATAATAAACAGTAAAGCCAGCCAAATCTAGGAAGGGATTGTGGGCTCCCCTGGCTTACAGCACACTGGAAGTATAGGTGCCTGGGTTTGCAGCTAGAATCTGAAGTGGGAGAAGTCTTGTAAGACAAATCTTTAAACTGTGGGGTTTGATGCTAGCCTCTGTGAGACAGTATTGGAACTGATCCATAGGATGCCTGCACTTTCGGCCCAGGAGTTCTGGTCTGTGTGGGACACACCTTATGCTCCTGCTGTTACAGCATTGTGTGAGCAAGTGTACAGAAGAAATTTTCAGAGAATTGGAGACAACTTCACCTAGGCCGTTGTCCCACTCTGATGGGGATGTAAGAATTAACAACATGTAACTTAGCCAGGCAGTGGTGGCACATGCCTTTAATCCCAGCACTTGGGAGGCAGAGGCAGGCGGATTTCTGAGTTGGAGGCCAGCCTGGTCTACAGAGTGAGTTCTAGGACAGCCAGGGCTACACAGAGGAAACCCTGTCTCAACACACACACACACACACACACACACAAAATATGTAACTTTAATTTTTCAAAGTCTACTTTTAATGACAGTTCTTAAATGCTGTAACCTCCCTTTTAGCCCACCACCTGCCACGCCCACTCGTCTACTCCAGTAAAGTCTGCAGTATCAGTGTTGAAAGCCTGATCATGGACAAGAGGCATTATGACTTCAAAGGGAGTTTGTGCCTCCTGGGTATTCAGTAAGTCGTTGACGTCTCCTAACTCAGACGTGTTCCAGATCAGTCTTTCCAATCATCAACACACCTTCTTATTCAGGCATAAAGGTACCCCAAGAAATGATTCATAAATGGCTAAAACTTGAGATTGGGGGTTGTTCCCTGGCCAGCACAGCGTTCCAATATATCCTAATTTATTACCAAGCTGTCGTTAGCTTGGAATTTCTCACAAGGAAGCTGCCTTATCAGACAGGGTTAGCAACAGAGGTCAGGCACTATTGCTTACTGTAAACATAGTTAGAATTCTCCAGCAGACCCAGAGAATTAGCTTGGGGTTGCCAAAATAGCCCCAGCAGGGAGGGCACCACTGCCCTTCACACCTGGATGCCTGATCTTACTGATCTTGATGTGACTGTCACTTGCCTACATGACTTCTGTCTTGCTGTCTGATCTTACTGACCTTGATGTGGCCCTCACCTGCGTATGTGACTTTTGTCATTCTCCCTGTTTTCTGTATAATATGGTTTTCACTTTGTGCATGGAGTTAGACTTACACTTACACATTCAGATTCGAGAGAGAGCATTTGAGCTTCGAGTCTGCAGCCACCCCCTAACCCCCCGGGCCCAGAGCACTCGGGTGGGGGGGAGTGCAGCGCCTGTCCAGAAGAGGTGGCTGCTTTAGACCCAGTGTGTTTCAGGTGGCCTCAGATGTACCTCAACTGCTGAGCTGCCAGATTTCTCATTTCTCTTTTGTAATGACTGTAAAAGTATGATGCCATTTTAAAGAAATACACTCGTAGACTCAGCACTTCCTTGTGTCGACTTTGCTTGTCACTCGCCGAATTTTTTACCCACCTGACCAGAACTCTCATCCCTCGGAACAAGAGGTCCCCGCAGCGAACCCAGTCAGTGGCAACCACCCAGAGGTAGTAGAAAAGAAAAGATACAGGGGGAATGTTTAGAAAGATTCTTTGGAGCAACTCCCATCTGTGTTGTCTGGAAATCAACAGGTCAGCTCACAGATCAGCAGTGGCAGCTCGATCCACTCACAAACTCTTCATCGATCCACTCACAAACTCTTCATGGATATGGTTGCAGTCCAATTCAGTAGAGTTAGACTAGCAAACACAAATCAGTAATGGTGGCTCGACCTAGCTGGAACAGCCAGGTAGGAGGGATTCTGACCAGCAGGGATGTCAGGAGCAGCTCTAAGGGGAGCAAAGGTCAGCAAGGACACCAGACCAACAAGCTGTGCAAGCAAGCCAAGCTCAGCCTCTGTCCAAACTCTCTCCAAACATCCCGTGTCCTCTGTGGGTCTTGCCTCGGCATGTGTCCTTCCTCAGCACACGTGTCTGTCTCAGCTGACATCTGCCAATCAGTCAAGAAAGCCGCAAGAAACTACAGCATGCCACTAGAAGTTTTTTGGTGCAGTTCTCTCTATGAAGTTCAACTACAAATAAGACAGACGAACACATGTGTGTGGTTACTGAAGAATCCTTCGTAAGTGTCCCTTCACGTGCTTGCAGAACATTCTTTCACCTGTGTCTGCTTCTGTGGAAAGTTCCTTCATGAGTCTGCCTTAGCCTTTCACACCTGTGTCCACTTCAGGAAAACCCTCCTTCACGGGTTTGCTCCAGCAAAAGACCATACAACTGACTTTCCAAACCCTTAAGTTTCCACTTCACAACCTAACAATACCATCACAGAGCTCACAAGAGAAACAGAACATAAAGATCTTTTAGGCACCTCAGAGAAGGTAGCTGGTGTTAACTCTAATTTCTCTAACATTAAACTAAAGGCACTCCTAAATGGGTATCTGTACTGGCTGGTTTTGTGTGTCAACTTGACACAGGCTGGAGTTATCACAGAGAAGGGAGCTTCAGTTGGGGAAGTGCCTCCATGAGACCCAGCTGTGGGGCATTTTCTCAATTAGTGATCAAGGGGGTAGAGCCCCTGGTGGGTGGTGCCATCCCTGGGCTGGAAGTCTTGGGTTCTATAAGAGAGCAGGTTGAGCAAGCCAGGGGAAGCAAGCCAGTAAGTAACATCCCTCCATGGCCTCTGCATCAGCTCCTGCTTCCTGACCTGCTTGAGTTCCAGTCCTGACTTCCTCCGGTGATGAACAGCAATGTGGAAGTAAGCTCAATAAACCCTTTCCTCCCCAACTTGCTTCTTGGTCATGATATTTGTGCAGGAATAGAAACTCTGACTAAGACAATATCTAAACCCCCAAATAAGTCATGCTTTTGGGGACAAACTCTCATCTTTTCTCTTTGCTTTCCTGTAAACCTGACAACATACTTGTCAGTTTGTAAAATTAGAATGACTGTGTTTCCTATACACAACCAAACTCAAGTATTTGGTAGGAGGCTGAGGATCCAGGAAATTCATCAGTACAACTTTCTAGGTAACCAGCTTCTACCATCTCTCCCCAGGGGAGGCACCTGAGTCTCATGTCCATGGCTGGTACAAGAGTATTTACTCTGTTCTGTTGTTAAGACCATTCAGGTTATGCTCAACTGTTGGTCTTTCAAAGGTACCAACCACCCTACCTTTAAAACGGTTAGCTGACAAGCCTGTGTGACTAGAACAGCTGGTACACACACAGCTAAATGCTCAACATATTGAGAAACTGACCAGTCCTCCTTGGAATTCTCCTATATTTGCCATTAAAAAGAAGTCCGGAAAATGGAGAATGTTGACAGATTCTAAAAGGTGATTCAGCCAATGGACTCTTCACAGCCTGGAATGCCCTTGCCTTCTTCTATTATAGTGATTGATTTAAAAGGCTGCTTTGTTACTATACCTTTACAAGAAGAGGGCAAAAAATTGCTTTCATAGTGACTACGTAAAATATGCTCAACCTGTTAAAAGATTAGTGGGCCTGACCCACTATAAAAGGGGCTGCTTGCCCCCTCCTCACTCTCTTGCGCCTCTCTTGCTCTCTTGCTCTTTCTCTGCTTCCCTTCCACCCCCTCTCTCCATGGGTTCATGGCTGGTTTCTCTCTCTCTCTCTCTCTCTCTCTCTCTCTCTCTCTCTCTCTCTCTCTCCCTCTCTCTCCCTCTACTACCCTCTCAACTCCCCTCCCCATGCCCTGAATAAACTCTATTCTATACTAAGTCATGTGGCTGGTCCCTCAATGCCTTGGCATGGGCCTACTGAGGCACCCCCTTCGCCCACACCTCACCACACATCCATAGAACATATCTCCCCTCTCTTTATCTTTTTTATAAACTCAACAACTACAGTTCAAACTTGTTTTCCAAATCTCCAAGAGTTGGAATGATTTATAGCTAAGATAAAGATATTTAAAACAGGATGGTGATAGCCCATGCCTTTAATTCCCCCCCCCCCCCAGAGACAGGTGGGTCTCTGTAAATTAGTTGTTTTCTAAATTCTAGAGTTACGGTGAACAAAGTGGTAGTGGTGGTACATGCCTTTAATCCCACCACCCAGGAACAAAACTCAGATACAGCTCCTATTTGGAACATGATCAGGCCTATCACAGCAACACCCCGGTACCTGGTACCAACTTCTGTCCTAGTTAGGGTTCCATTGCTGTGAAGAGACATCGTGACCAAGGCAACTCTTATAAAGGTAAACATTCATTGGGGCTGGCTATAGTTTCAGAGGTTCAGGGCGTCATCATCATGGTGGAAGCATGGCATTCATGGCACGGGGTACCGGCAGACATGGTGGAGGATCCAAGAGTCTATTCAACATCTTGATCCGAAGGCAGCACAAGGGGACTGGAGTTTGAAGGTTTCTGAGACCTTTGAGATGTTTTGAAGGTGTGAGAGAGGGGATTCTTTCTGAACCGTCAGCTGAGGAGGAAGGTCAGCTGGGTGCTTTCTCTGCCTCCCAGAGCTAGCGGGCTTTCACCCGAGCATCTAGCTGCTGTGTCTTCATTGGCAAAATCAAACAATTGAAATTTTGTTAAAAACAACAAATACCGCCAGGCGGTGGCGGCGCACGCCTTTAATCCCAGCACTTGGGGAGGCAGAGGCAGGAAGATTTCTGAGTTTGAGGCCAGCCTGGTCTACAGAGTGAGTTCCAGGACAGCCAGGGCTACACAGAGAAACCTTGTCTCGAAAAACAAAAAACAGAAAACAAAACAAAACAAAACCAACAACAAATACCTGTAATTACAATGCTAGGGAGGCTGAGGCAGAAGGGTCCTGAGTTCTAGGGCAGCCCTTGTTATATAGCAGAGAGACAGAGAAAGAGCCTACACCTGCGCTGACCTGTCCAATTCAAATGTCTGAGCAGAGCAGGGAATTCCTTTCTTA
Source organism: Montemys delectorum (assembly GCA_019843815.1). Classification (NCBI taxonomy): domain Eukaryota; kingdom Metazoa; phylum Chordata; class Mammalia; order Rodentia; family Muridae; genus Montemys; species Montemys delectorum. Next base: position 24,849 of record JADRCD010182341.1, read on the forward strand.
AACCTGGATCTGTGAAGATGGGGAAACTATGACGCAAGCCCTGATCATATGTAACAGGGACACTTTTTTGTTTGTTTGTGGGGGTGGGTGGTTTCACAATGGTTAAGCACTAAACTATACCCTCAAGCTCACGTTACTTTTATACAGGGTCTCATGCAGCTCAGGCTGGCCTTGAACTAATCACAAGCGCTTGAATTTCTGATGATGCTTCAGCTTCCTAAACTCTGTGATTACGAAGTGCATTGCCATGCCCAGCTTCAGGGTTACTTTTAAAGAGTGTCTGCAGGGCCGGTGGCGGAGATGGCCTTTAATCCCGCACTCAGGAGGTACGGGCAGACAGATTTCTGTTAGAGGCTAGCCTAGTCTACAGAGCGAGTTTCAGGACAGCCAGGGCTACACGGAGAAACCCTGCCTTGAAAAACAAAGTGTCTATGGCGAACAACCATGATTTCTGGAACAGCCTTCATCTCTGGAAGGCTTTCTGTCCTCTTGCAAACACTATAAACTACTCTGGATAACGCTAGAGGTCGCACCATCAGAAAACCGAGCATATTTGCGTTCCCTTATTCAGAAGCAGCTGCGGAAAGACGTCCGGTCTCACCAGAACAACCTAAACGCAGAAGTCCTGGCTTATGGCCTCGGCTACCTGGTCAATCAAGAAAGGTGACTCCCTTAAGGCGGGGAGTGGGCGTGGCCATGCTATGCACATGCGCGGACCTCATATAAGTCTGTTCAGACTAGGTGACAGGCAAGTGCGATTTCTTGGAGACAAGGCAAAGCATTGATCGGTGAAGGCCTGCGATGGTGAGTGCAGCTGCCCCGCCAAGGGGAGAGGGGAGGGAAGGAGAGTGCGTTTGCGCAGCGGCCAGCCCAGCAGGTGCGGTGTTTCTGGCGCGGGGCTCCGAGCCCTGCGGGTCCGAGAAGAGCTACTCTTGTGCGGCCCGGGCCTCCGCTTGCCCCAGGGTCACTAGTACCACTCGATCTTATGAAGGTGTTGGACACAGCTACCGATTTGAGGCCTTGCCCGCTAATCTAATCTTTCTAGGTCTAGAAGTAAATCTCTAAATTTCCACAGCCTTCGCTAATTTCTAAACCTCAGCTTCTTCCCACTCCAATTTAAAACAGAACTTCGTGATCCCTGAGTGGCCTCAGTGGTGCGTTCACAAGCGCAGTTTTTAGATACTGTAACCCTCGTTGGGGTTGGAGAGATGGCTCAGCAATTGAGAGTACTTGAGGCTCTCTAAAGGACAGGATTTCGGTTTCCAGCACCCGTATGGTGGTTCGCAACCAACCTTAACTCAGGATCTAAGAGATCCTACAAACCGCTTCTGACCAACCTTGGGCACAAGACACAGAGGCAGTACACATACATATATTGCAGCATCCATACACAGAAAAGAAAAGAAAAGAAGGGCTGGAAAAATGGGTCAGCGGCTCAGCGGCTAAGAGCACGGACTGCTCTTCCAGAGGTCCTGAGTTCGATTCCCAGCAACCACATGGTGGCTCACAACCATCTGTAGTGGAGTCTGATGCGCTCTTCTGGTGTGTCTGAAGACAGCTACAGTGTACTCATATAAATAAAGATAAATAAATAATTAAAAAAAAGAAAAGAAAAAGAAAAAAAGCAAAACCCTGGCTCACGAGGTCTGTAATCCTGGCAGGAAGCCAAAGCAGCGAGATCACTTCAAGTTTGATTCTATCTTGGGCTACATAATAAATTCCAGGCCAATGTGAGACCCTGTCTTCAAACAAGAAAG
>JADRCD010182343.1:0-10777 GCA_019843815.1 Montemys delectorum
GCAGCCAGGGCTCCAAGGCTGGAGTACCACGATGGCAGTGCAGCGGTCCTGGCAGGAAGGAAGATATTCTAAGGAGACACTTAAGTTCCTCCTTTCTGACTGGACCACTGAAATGATGGACTTCAGGAAAGGTGACATCCCTAGGGGTCTCATGCAGAGGCCCTGGCTCCCAGAACAGGAGCCTGTCTCCAGAAAGAGCTTTCCCGTGTCCGACACCTCTGGAAAGACTGAAGCTGGGGCAGTGATGGGGCAGTGACGAGCCAGTGACAGGCAGGGCTGTATGCCTCTGCCTTGAGCACACCGCAGAATGTCCTATCGCTGTCCTTTCATTCTTTCTGAAATGCGCGTCGGATGCTGGCAGGAACTGCAGCCATTGCCCTGGTAACCCGAGCACTAGAAACAGTGCTGGGAACAGCAGCTGCTCAATAACTTGAAAAGGGAAGAAGAGACAAGACCGCATAGTGCTACAATCTGCATAAATGCAATGACTTTCATAATTTTAAAAACTATTCTTGGGGCCAGAGGTGTAGCTCAATACTTGAGTACATGATCAGAATATATGATAATACTGGATTCAAATCCTAGCACCTTCCAATGAAATGACATTATAACACATGGCATCATAGTTTTTCCATATGTGAGGTAAGCACTACAATATCACATCGATAAATATAGATTTTTAGAATATTTTATGAATATTTAAAGACAATTGGATGCTGCAAAACAGTTCCTTAAAGTGAAAAATACAGTTTGCCAGGCGGAGTGGTACAACCCCTTAATCTCAGCACTCAGAAGGCACAGGCAGGCTCTCTGTGCCTCTGAGGCCACCCCGTCTACAAGCAAGTTCCAAGCCAGCTAGAGCTATACAGTAAGACCCTGTCTTAAAAAAAAAAAAAAAAAGAAAAAGAAAAAAGAAAAGAAAAGAAATTCCAGCCAGGGCTACACAGAGAAACCTTGTCTCAAAAAACCAAAAAAAAACAAAAAAAAAAAAAAAAAGAAAAAAAAAAGAAAAAAAAGAAAAGAAAAGTACAGTTGTTCCATTGGGAAGATGGTGTCTATGCTGAAGACAGTGTTGGGAGCAGACCATACCCAGTGCCACGTGGAGCCTCCCAACTGTCTCAGCAGGCCAGCACTGCCACAGCCGCCATCTCACAGATACGGAGGCTGATGGTGACTAAATGCGCAACGGCAGCTGTCTGAGAACAGACCGGCGGCAAGCACCTTTGTGATCCTCACCCATCCATATTCTTTCAACAAGGACTTGAGCTCGCAGGCTGAGGCAGGAACCTAAACACCTTGTTCGAGGCAGTTCAATCTAGCGACAGAGTCACGTAGTTTACACACAGATCTGACTACAGGCCAATACTCACTGCTGGTGTAGAGGACTTTTGCCAGGGTCATCTCCAGTATGGCACCTCGGCTCCCTTCACCAATCATGTGCAACTGTGATTTAAAGGTGGGGATGGGGAGTGAAAGAGTCAGATTTCATTTCCCGTCCATATAAAATGGCTGTTTTGTGCAGAAGAAACATAGACTGGGTATTACAACTCTAGTACATATATACTATTTCACTAACGCTTTAGGTCAGTAAAAACTGGGGCGGCATCCTGATACATCTGGGATTCGATGAGTACCACTACAAAATGTCTCCATAGACACACACTCACATTTCGAGAAACATTTGCAAGAGACCCGAATTAAGATTATCCACCATGGAACGTCTTCCCTTGTGCTCTCTGTACGTTAGGTTAGTTATGAAGAGGATCCAAGCCATAGCTGGGGAAATGAGCTAGGATCAGAACTATGATGCTGACCAACCTCATCGACGACAACCAGACCGAGAGCGCTGATCCTCCCGGTTTCGATCAAGGCGTTCACCAGGCTATGCCCTTTCTCAATTGTGGCGATATACAGCGATTTCTTCTCCCTCCTTTTAATTGGAGGAAATCTTCCTTTGCTTCCAGCATATTCTTCAACAAAGAAACCAAGTTCTATGCCAAAACTCGACAAGCTGGAAATCTAGAATATTAGTTAAATAAACAAAACCACAAACAAGAGGTTGAGTTAAAAGTCAGAGGGATTCCCTTAATCTAAAATTGTCCCCCTCTGTGGGTCCAATCTAGGAACACCTAGCTAGGAACTGCTCGTTTTTAATAAGGTCAAGATCTTTACCAAACAAGTACATGTAACTCTTTAGTTATTATATGTGGATGGTGTTCTGTCTACATACATACTCGTGCACTGTGTGCATGCAGAGCTAGAAGCCAAAGAGGGTGACGGATTCCCTCGGACTAGAGTTACATATGGTTTTGAGCCACCAGGTGGATGCTCAGAGTTAACCTAAGACTTCCAGAAGAGCAGCCAAGGCTCCTAACCTCCTCACCAACCCTGGTATGTGTTAACTTCTAAACTATAATATGAAAACAGATTTTACTTGTCGTCTTTTATATAAAAGCCACACCGGATTGACTCACTTATCCTGATGAGGTAATAAGCTGGTTTCTGGTTGAAAAAGCAGGCTAAATATCAACAGAACATTTAAGCTCAAAGCAACTCAGGATAAACTACATGCAGTTACTATTTGAAAATAGTTGTCGGGCAGTGGTGGCGCATGCCTTTAATCCCAGCACTTGGGAGGCAGAGGCAGGCGCAGGCAGATTTCTGAGTTCGAGGTCAGCCTAGTCTACAGACTGAGTTCCAGGACAGCCAGGGCTATGCGGAGAAACCCAGAAACCATGTCTTGAAAAAAACCAAAACCCAAAAACAAATAAAAAAAAACAACAAAAAAAAGACAATAGCTAAGTACTTGGTGTTAGTTTTGTACATTCTGAAAAAATATTGTGACTCAGCTCAAAGTTAATACATTTATGCTAGTCTTTAGATCTTAAAATGTCTTATCAGAAAGTTACAAGTATTTAACCACACACACCTTTTCTTGGACAATTGCCACATATGGAAGGATCATTAAAACATCTTTCTGTCGGCAGAGCAGTTCTTGCAGCATTAAGATCTCAGCCACAAGGGTTTTTCCGCCACTTGTTGGCAAGGAATATATTAAATTTTTTCTTTCTTGCACAGATCTTAACGTTAAACAAGTATGTTGCCAGTCTGTAGAATTTAAAGAAAAATGCAAGAGATTATTTTCCCCTTCTATGCTCTCAATATTTTTTTCTGGGAGGAAATCCAGTATCTCAATGTGGCAATCTTCTCACGAGGATAAATGGGATTCTTATAGACGGTAAGTGCCCAAAACCCTGAATGTGTACAGCCAGCAAGTCTGAGGTCAGACCTTGCCTCCAGGTGCGCAACTGGCTCACCCTTACAATAGTTGCAGCTGCAGGAGTCGGATTCCAGCAGGGCAGAGCTTGCTTGCCTGCGGCCAAGGGCAGCACGAGAACCTGTGTTCCTTGTAAAACCTTCCTTCTTCCTCAAGACCATAGAGCACACCTCCCTCACCAACTGAAGAGCTTCTTTGCAGCAATAGGGAGAGGAAGAAAAGGAAATCTGCAAGATCTTGCACAAACCACATGTCTTCAGCTCTCTTATGGACAATTCAGTCCCTAATGGCCCTTTGGTTCCTAAGCATCCAAACAGTTTCTGATTAGCCCAGGTATCATTTAAAGTAAGGGCTATTTAATCCATTAAAGGCTTCAGTTAGTTACTGGCACATCCAGAGTTGTGTTGCTCTGCCCGCAATCGGTGAGAAATAATCAAGGAGAGCAGAGCATGGGAGACCCTGTATGAACACTGGCCTCCATGGAATCTGAAGTGGGCATCAGCACTGAATGCTAGTATGTTTCTGAGTATAGTTGTTTAGTTTGCATATATGTATATACACATAGACATACATGTCATCCACCCTGGTGCTGAGACTTGGAACCAGGACCCTGGAAGACCAGTGAGTGTTCTTTACTGTTGAACCATCTCTCTAGCTCAAGCAGTATTATTATTATTATTATTATTATTATTAATAATTAGAGAAACAGGCGGGCTGGAGCGATGGCTCAGCGGTTGAGAGTACTGACTGCTCTTCCAGAGGTCCTGAGTTCAATTCCCAGCAACCACATGGTGGCTCACAACCATCTGTAATGGGATCCAAACCCTCTTCTGGTGTGCCTGAAGACAGGAACAGTATACTCATATAAAGTAAAATACATAAATAATTCTTCAAAAAACAAAACAAAAAAACAAAAACAAACAAACAAAAAAAGAGACTGGAGAGATGGCTCAGAGGTTAAGAGCACTGACTGCTCTTCCAAAGGTCCTGAGATCAAATACCAGCAACCACATGGTGGCTCACAACCATCCGTAATGAGATCTGATGCCCTCTTCTAGGGTGTTTGAAGGCAGCTACAGTGTACTTACATATAATAAATAAATAAATCATTGGGCTGCAGTGAGCAGGGCCAGAGAGAGAAGAAAAAGTGTCTGAAGACAGCTACAGTGTACTTACATATAATAAATAAATAAATCTTGCCGGGCAGTGGTGGCGCACGCCTTTAATCCCAGCACTTGGGAGGCAGAGGCAGGCGGATTTCTGATTTTGAGGCCAGCCTGGTCTACAGAGTGAGTTCCAGGACAGCCAGGGCTACACAGAGAAACCTTGTCTCGAAAAACCAAAAATAAATAAATAATAACAATAAAAATAAATAAATAAATAAATCTTAAAAAAAAGAAGAGAAAGAAACAGGCAAAGTAATTGCTACATAAAAACAAGTAACCTATCAACAGGAAAGAAAAAAAAATCGCACTCAGAAAACCCAGAGCCAACTATAGAGGGAAGAAACCACTGAACAGTTTGTGAGAACATCAGCTGCCAGGATCTTTTCATGCAGAAGGTTTATCGCATCATTGTCTAATGAGTACTGTGGGGTGGGGACAAGTGAAAAAACTACTGCAGTTATGCACGTCACAGCTTAAAAATGGGAATCCAGGGCCAGTGAAAAGGTTCAGTGCACAAGGCTGTTTATTGCCAAGCCTTGATCCCAAGGACCCACACAATGAACAGAGAGAACTAAATCCCACAAGTTGTCCTGACTCACATGTGCACCACACATATACACATACAAGTATACAAAATAAATGGAAAAAAGTTAAAAACTGAGTCTAAATTTGAGCAATTTATACACTTAAATAAGAGAATTCATCCTAAACTTAATTTAAAGGGCTTGGATATATTGTTTTTAAAAGTGAGGCTGGGTGCGTGCAGACCTTTAACCCTAGGACTAGGGAGGCAGGGGCAGGTAGGCTGCTGTGAGTTCCAGGCCTGCCAGGGCTACAGTGAGACCTTCCACAAAACAAGGCATTAAAATAGTTATGTCTGAGTAACAATGGGATCCCATGCCTTCTGGTGTGTCTGAAAACAGCTACAATGTACTCACATAAATCAATCTTGAAAAAAAAAAAAAATTAAACAGAGCTGTTCAGCTCAGTAGTAAAGTGTGTGTTTAATGTGCAAGGCCTTAGATTTGATCTCCAGGCCATAAATAAACCAAAATATTTAAAATGTAAATTAAGTATTTCAGATTGGTATCAGCCACCAATTATGAAACTGCAGGTGTTTATACCGAAACTTAGCTACACAAGCATGTGCACACATGCGCTTACCCTCACATATGCAAAGCTGCTTGTTGAAGCTTTTACTTCAACACTATGAATGTATCTGACAGTCATTATAATTATTGTGTATTTGGCATGGAGTCTAACTACAGTACAAAACAACTGTTTTGCTCCCTGCTCCCCCTAGGTTAGGCACTGTTAAAGCAACAAGGCTGGAGTTAAAGAGGTGGACAAAATCTGCCAGTTGAGGACTCTATACCACAATATACTAAGCACAGTGCTTGTTACTTACACATTGAGTTCCACTTCTGTCCTAGCTGAGCACTGTGCTACATGCTTGTAATCTCAGTATTTGGGACACAGATGTAGAAAGAGCATTAGTTTGGGGCAAGCCTGTGCTACGAGATCCTGTTTCAAAACGTGAAAGCTGGGAATGTAATTCAGTGGCAGAGTATCTTTCATGGTAACGGGTTCAACGTTAGATACCACAAACTACCTACAGACCCCAAAAGCAAAACAAAATAGGAGAGCCCTAAAATCCTACCCTCAAGGAATCCTTTCGGCAGCAGACTGAGACTCAACAAGGCGGCTGGTAGGACGACAGAGGGAAGAAAGTTAGCATGTACTTAGAGTAACAGGAGGGCCTTTCGGTATTACTGAGACAGGGTCTCATGCAGCCCAGACTGGCCTTGAACTTGCTATGAATGTAAGCTGAGAATGACCTTAAAGTCCTGCTCTTCCGAGGGCGAGGACTGCAGGGCTGGACACAATACCCAGCGCTCCACTCACAAGCCGTGTGCCTTGCCATTTAGAATTTCTTGGATTTCATTTTTATGTGTGTAATGCATGTCTAGTCCCAGAGGTCTTAAGAGGGCCTACGACCCCCTGGAGCTGGAGTCACAGATGGCTGTAAGCCACTGTGTGGCTGCTGGGAACCAGACATCTAAGCTGCTGAGCCATCTAGAATGTCTAGAGTCTTACTGTCTGAAGGTAGTCTTTAGTTTCCCATCATTCTACTTCAACCTGACTGTCTTCTGACAATCTATGTCTTCAAATACTTCAAAAGCTCTCCCAAGGATGCTTCCAGTGATGGCTGATGGACTGATCTCCTAGAATGGGAGCTGCTGCCCCTTGTTTACCATGGTCTGTCTATCTGAGATATATGCAAGGACACAAGACTTTTGAAAAACATCAATTATTATTATTGCAGTCTTTTTAAAAAAATGATTTTTATTTTATGTGCATTGGTGGTGTTCTTGTTTGTACATGTGTGTGAGATGGTGTCAGATCTCCTGGAACTGGAGTTACAGGCAGTTGTGAGGTGCCGTGTGGGTGCTGGGAACTGAACCCGGGTTCTTTGGAAGAGCAGCCAGTACTCTTAACTATTAAGCCAATTCTCTATCCCCCTACTGCACTCCTTCCCGCACTTAAATCTTAGCCGTCTTTAAATGTGTTGAATTTTAACTGTTATCACTGACTTCTTTCACTTTTCTGAGAGTTTGGGGCTGGAGAAATGGCTCAGTGGTTAAGAGCACTGCCTGCTCTTCCAGAGGTCCTGAGTTCAATTCCCAGCAACCACATGGTGGCTCACAACCATCTGTAATAAGATCTGATGCCCTCTTCTGGTGTGTCTGAATACAGCAACAGTGTGTTTACATATAAAAATAAATTAATAAATCTTAAAAAAAAACCCAAAAACCATTCAAAGGAATTTCAACAATTCCAAATGCCAAAGAAATAATAAAAACTAATGAGAGGAGAAAGTCAGAAGCAGAGTACGAAGGGTAAAAACTCAGTTGTGTGGTCTGAGGAGAACACGTAGCTGCTCCAGAAGCACATCAGGCTCAGGTTCCTTAGTCTTAGCAACTTAAGTGAGGGCACAGAAGAGAGTGGCCCAAAGACTACTCAGGCAAGAGACAAAGGCAGATACCAGCCTTGAGAAGGACAATATGTACGAAAAGAAAGAAGTGCACGATAGGGATGCAGGGTTAACGCAACTGACATTCTTGGCCATTCAAGATGAGAAACGGAACCAGGGAATCACCTGTTTCCACTGACTTGGATTAAAACTATCATACTATTTGAATGATAAATTTGGTTTCCGTTTTATAAAAAGCTTTACCATATAGTTTTTTGATTCCTTTCAATTGAACGTAAAGGTCTCTCACTTTGCTGGGTAGCGAATAAAAAGGACCAAGATCATCTGACGGTGACTCAATGGCTTTCTTAGCGATGCTGATCTCCTCAGACAGGAGCGTCTCTCTGAGTTGTTTACTCCTGGGAAATACTGGAGTCTGGGCCCTGGCATTCCCAGCCATGGCACTTTTCAGATGGTCTTTAATACTTTTTCTCCTGCTCGTCTCTGAAGAAGCTCCGGCATTAGAAAAGTCATTATTTTGCTGGGGTTGCTCTATGTGGCTACAGGCCAGTTCTTCATGTGATGACTTATGTGAGTTCCCATCTCTTTCCTTAATAGACTGATCGCCCAAAGCTTCTGAAGAGTTCTGCACATTTTCGAAGTATAAAATTTGAGAAGAAGGCACATCAAACGAAAGATCGCTTCCAGGTTCTGGCTCAATAGGGACATCTAGACCACTCTGCTTCTTTATGTGCTCACTAGCTTTAGAGTCAGAAAAGTCGGTTACAGCAGTAACACTGAGATTGGTTTTGATGCCTTCCGAACAAAGGTGGTCAGTGCCAGAGTCTGCATCACGGGTCCCACATCCAGGCAGCTGTATATATCTCTGTTCCAGGTCCTCAATTTGAGCCAAGAAGGAATTTTCTCTAAAGCTGTCATAGTCACCAAACATATCCTCTTCGCTGTCATTTTCCTGAAAGGAAACAAAGATTTAAAAGAAAATGTTCCAGCAGAGGACTAGCCCAAAGATATCACTACATGTAAATTATCCTCCGAATACATATTATCATCACCAAAGAAGAAACAAGTCCAGAGAGTTGTTCTGACTTGCCTAAACAGTACTGCTGGATTATTATGGGATATCAGGATGCTTAAAAGTATTTTTTTGAGCCAGGACAGGATCTCATCTACCAGAGGCTACAGTCTTGACCCTCCTGCTTGTCTCCTGAATGCACCACCATATCTGGTTTTATGAGGTGTTGGGATTAAACTCAGAGTGTCGGGCATTCTGAGCAAGCACTCTGCCAACTCAGCTACAACCCTAGCTCAGCCCAAGGGGTGAGATTGGAAAATCTAAATTATTTACTTTGGGGCTGCCATGTGAGCCCAGGGCCTGCCCCAGACTCCACTGCTGAACCTACACTCCCAGTCTTTAGCATTTTAATTCTTAACCCTATGCTAAAGCATTAAGGAACGGAAGAACAGTAACCATCTACAATGTTCAATAGATGCTTCTGATAACTGTGATGATTCAGGCCCGGGAACTAACGTGGAAGCCAGTCTGCTACAAAATCATGATTGTACCACTAGACACTACGATGTTCCACTAGACACTACAATGAAATTCTGTTCTGAACTTGGAATTGAGACAGTTATGTGCACACTCATGTAGGGTGGCTTACAGAACAGAGATGTAAACTGGGAGGTAATAATTATTTATTGAGTTACAACTTTAGTTTCTCAACTTCCCAGGACTCGGTTACCGTTGTAAAATCTACATGATATGGCTAGTTTAATAACGTAACTAGTACTTAATGGGTCATCAATAAAAAAGTTTTATTAGTAAAGTAGAAACGAGCCATTTGAAAGGCTAGCGTTCTCTCTGTCAAGTCAGTTAATTGCCCCGTGTACACTTCTTACACGGGGGATGGAGGGAATGTATAGGTTTGACATCTACCTAGAAGTCGGGGGTTTAAGCAGTATCTCCCAGGTGCTGGAGATGAAGGATAACAAAGGTGAGAAGAGCGAGCGAAGGCTACTCATGATGTGCAGCTGGGAAGAAGGCGGTTTCACCTCCCGCGCAGCCGTGCCCGGGGCAGGGGACCGGGTTGTCAACGCAGCCCCTGTGATGACAGAACCGGGCTAATCAGCAGGGATGCTGGGCCTCAGCAGAGCTGTACCTGGGCGGACTCGGGGCTCCCGGTTTTCTGGCGGCGGCTCCCGGCTGCAGCTTCGTCCTCCGTGTCCTCGGGGGCCTGGAGCTCGGCCGGGGTCGGGTTGCCGCGGCTCCTTTTGCGGACAGACACCCGCCGGCGGATGCGGGGGCAGCCGTCCTCCATGACAACGGCCCAGAGTCCCTGCGACGGTCGCTCTGGGTGCAGACCGGAGCCGGAGCCGCAGTTCGGGCGCTGTAAGTGAGCGACCCAGCATCAGCTCGCCGCCTCTCCGCAGCGCAGCCCCGTGTCACGTGACTTCCGGCCCAGGGAGCGCGGGAACACAAAGGTGCTGTGCATCCGAACCCCGGCCGCGTTCGCACCGGAACCTTTGCGTACAATCATGGGCAGGCCGGGGAAGAGTACCGGAAAAGGACCTGTCGGGGCGCTGAGGGGAACGGAAAGGAAGAGGAAGGGCGGAGAACCATGGCAGCCCTGCTTGCTGTGTGCAGTGGTATAGGGAGGAAGAATTTGACAACCGCGGCTGGCTGCTTCACAGATCGCGGAACTCACGCGGGTAAAATGTCCGGCATAACATTGTAGCCGCTGGATTGTTGGTGGGGTCCTCGCCGTTAGCAAAATGACTATTTCTAAACGACTAGGTTTGAGATAAGTGGGAAGCTCGAGTCGCCCTAGACTGGTTTCCTAGAGCTGAAGAGGACTTTGAGGTGTAGTAAACTACTTTTCCCCATTAATTATTCACTTTACATCCCGATCGCAGTCACCTCCTCCCAGTCCTATCCCACAAACCCCTCCTCTTCCATTTACACTTCCCCCTTTCTCAGAGAGGGGAATGCCTGCTTTGGGTACCACTCCGACCTCAGATATTAAGTCGCCGCAGAACTAGGCACATTCCCTCCCACTGAGGCCCGACTAGGCAGTGCAGATAAGAGGAAGGGGGTCCAATGGCAGGCAACAGAGTCAGAGACAGGTCCCACTTGTTAGGGAACCCACATGAAGACCAAGGTGCACATCTGCTACAAATATGTAGGGTGCCCAGGTCCAGCCCCTGCATGCTCCTTGGTTGGTGGTCCAATCTTTGTGAGCCCTCATGGGCCTAGATAAGCAGACTCTGCAGATTTTCTTCTGGTGCACGTGACCCCTCTGGCTCCCTCAAACCTATCCCCCACTCTTAAGACTTGGACAC
>JADRCD010182351.1:1338-16052 GCA_019843815.1 Montemys delectorum
GACGTGCGGATAGAGTCCCTAATGCTAACCGAGCTGTGTTCTCGGAGATTGTGTGGCTATCACCCTACAGCTCAGTATTCTACCCATGGGAAACCCACTGGAACATGCTGCCTTGTGGACCTATAGGGGAAGCTGTACTGTCCCCTAAAGGCAGTTTAGCTGTGTGACATATTTATGTTTGCGGCTGGTTGAGGCACCACTTGGAGGGAGGTACAGAGTGGTGTCATAAATGGGGCAGCCTTTAGCTGGCTGCAGTGACACATACTCCATTTAATACTCTGGAGGCAGAGGCAGGAAGATCTCTATGAGTTTGGGGCCAGCCTGGTCTACATAGTGAGTTCCAGGCCAGCCAAGGCTTCATGGTCAGACCTTGTCTCAAAAAAACAAAACAAGGGGGCTCGGCAGTTAAGAGCACTGACTGCTTTTCCAGAGGTCCCGAGTTCAATTCCCAGCAACCACATGGTGGCTCACAACCATCTCTAATAGGATATGAAGCCCTCTTCCGGTGTGACTGAAGACAGCAGTAGTGTACACATATACATAAAATAAATAAGTAAATCTTAAAAAAAAAACAAATAAGGTAAGTAGGTCCAGTTTTGTAGTTCGTGTGGCATCTTGGTACCACACCAGATGTTTGAATAGGTGGAAAACTTATTTATGTTGGTCTGTGCCTAGACCCTAATTCTGTTTTGTATGTAAATACAACATACTCTTCATAGTTTTAGAGTACACTGACTTTTTATGACTGAAACTATCTTATAACTCTTGTTTTTGCCAGGGGTTGTTCTTCATTTCAGAAAACAATACTTCCAAAGCAAAATGATCACAGTATTTTACCCAAGCAGCACACCTCAATTCCTCCACGAGCGCACATAGATAGCAATTGCACCTCTGTTCCTCCATGTGAGTAGATAGTAGTAATTTAACTATCTTTCCAAATATACGGTGTTTATTTAATCTTCTTTCAGAACATCAAATACAAAGACTCATACAATAAATATCGCTTCGCTCTTTCGTCCAAACGTATTGCTTGTAGGAAGGGGCAGCCATCTTGGCTGGCTGCCTTGGTGGCTTTTCCAGTAGAGTCACACTCACTCACTCACAGGCTACAGTATGTGTCGTTTCACTCTCTTATTGCCCCTGAGTTAGCTCTCCTCCGGCTGTGATAGTATATTGATTTTAAGCATATGTTATGCTACCTAGATATTTCACTTCTCCATAGTAAAGAGAGTCTTAAGAAGGGTTCTGAAGAGAAGGGGTGTCTGTATAAAGGGTTCACTGGTCCAGCGAGGTTGGGACATCCTTTTCTAGGTGACCTCCTGGAGGAGATTTTGTTTCATTTATGTTTACAACTCCCTGCGCTTGTCCTGGTGTTGCTAGCATTTTTTTTCAAAGAAAACCAAGTCTCAATGATGTGGCAAACTGCCTGAGCATCCACATCTAGAAAAGGGTGAAGCCAGCACTCTGAAACCCTCTCGCTCCACTGGTCTGTGTTTCTGTTTCCCACCTTCATGTATGCCTGCTGCGCTGGTTCCTTTTATGGCTGTTTGACACACAAGCTAATGTCATTTTTTGGAAGAGAAAACTTCAACTGAGAAAATGCCCCACCATATTGGCCTGTGCTGAATTTTCTTGATTGGTGATTGACATGGGAGGCCTTGGCTCCATTCTGGGCTGTTAGTCCTGAGTGCTATCAGAAAGCAGGCTGAGCAAGCCAGGAGAGCAAGCAGTGTTCCCCGATGGCCTCTGCTTCAGTCCCTACCTCCAGGTTCCTGCTTTAGTTCCTGCCCTGACTTCCTTCAATGACAGACTGTAATGTGGAAGTATAAGCAAAATAAACTCTTTTCTCCCCAAGTTGCTTTTGATCATGGTGTTCTTTTTTTTTTTTTAAGATTTATTTACTTATTATATGTAAGTACACTGTAGCTGTCTTCAGACACCCCAGAAGAAGGCATCAGATCTCATTACAGATGGTTGTGAGCCACTATGTGGTTGATGGGATTTGAACTCAAGAGCAGTCAGTGCTCTTAACCTCTGAGCCATCTCTCCAGCCTGATCATGGTGTTCTATTGAAGAGGTCAGCTCAGGAACTTTGGAAAATTCCACCAGAATCCTCCCATCCTGTAAGAAAAAGGTCAGAGAGTACATAGGCACCCCTCCCCTCCGAAGGGAGAGGCTAATTGTATTCCTCAGACCACAGTGGGGACTGACTATCAGCCATTTGCAGATGAGGGAAGCCCAGAGCATGTAGACACATCCCTCAAGGTGGACAGATCATTAGCCACCCACAGATAAGGGAACCCCTTGCTACCTCATTCCCTAAGGACCAATCAGTTTAAAAGTCACACTGTTCTGCCAATCACATTGTGCCTATTGCTCTATTCTACCCTTGAAAACTGTATAAAAACTCACCAAATGAGCTGCCCAGGTTGCTGCCTCTCCTTCAGGTCTGGGATGACCCCACTCCACTGGAACAATAAATTCCTCTTGCTTTCCCATTGATTACCGGCTCCACATGGCTCACTCAGAGGATTCCTGGTAGCTAAGGATCGTCTGAGTCCTACACTATCACAGCAATAGAAACCTAACTAAAATATCTCCAAGACTTGCCCAGATGCCCCAGGGCTTTCCTCTTGGAAGCCTCTCCACTTTCCTACCTGGTTTCTAGGGAACACACCTGGGAAAGAGGGAAATAGCCATTTCCTTTCAGACAGAATTTCAATAGAATAAATCAAAGAGAGGTTCCTCCCAAATAAATGTATATGTGTGAATGAGTGGATGATTTGGTGGGGCATTGAACGTCCTTTGGAACAACTCCTGGACTTTCCAACGTTGTTTCAATAAATGAGCATGTTTGCCAGGGTTGAAGCTCAAAGTGGGCCCCTTCCATTATTTTCCCCCTTAACTAAAGGAAAATGGCCCCTTCTTTCCAGAAAGCAGAGCTCTTGAAAAAAAGAAGTAGCACGCTTCTCTCCCTCTCTCATTGTGTGATAGCCCTGTGATGGCCACTGTGTGATGGACACCATGTGATGGCCACAGTGGAAAGGATGCTGTATATGGCCACTGTAGATGGTCACTTGGTGATTGCTACAGTGTGATAAGCACTGGGTTATGGCCACTGTGTTGATCAATGTGTGATGGCCACCCAATGGTGATCACTGTTGGATGACCACTGAATGATGGCTACCGTGTGTTGGTAACTTTGTGATGGGCACCAAGTGATGGCCAAGTGTGTGATGGTCACTGGGCAGTGATCACTGTGTGATGTCTACCATGTGAGGGTCACTGTGTAATGGTGTCAATTTGAAGACAAATGGGTGATGGCCACAGTGTGATTGTCGCAGTGAGATGGACATTTTGTGATGGCCATAATGTGATGGCCGTTGTGTTTATGGTCACCGTTTGATGTTCACGGTGTGCCAGCCACTATCTGGAGCATGGGCCTGGGCTCTGCAGGTGGAGGTGCTCCTAGATGACATGCTTCCTCTATTGCAATGGTTCTCAGCCTTCCCGATGCTGCGACCCTTTAATGTGGTCCCTCAGGTTGTGATGACCCCCACCCCTCCAACCCAACCATAAAATTCTTTTTGCTGCTACTTCCTCACTGTAATGTTATTATTGTGGTGAATCGTAATATAGATATCTGATATGCAGGATATCTGAATTGCAATCCTGTGAGTCAGTAGACCCCTAGGGGGCCATGGGTTGAGAACCATCATTTCAGCACTTGCTCTGTTACTTAACAGAGTCTCTCCTCTAGGAACACCAACCAGTTCCTATCCACAAACATAAAGGGCCGCTGCAGTGTACCATGCCGATCTTTGGCTTCAGTAGGCTTCCCCACGCACAGTTAGTTGACTCTGCTTCCTTTTGTGGCTCGACTGCCCTGGAACCTACACCCCTGGTCCTCTCATACTGACCTGGGATGTGTTTTCTTTTACTGCTCATCATTTCAGGAGTAAATGAAGACCAGCTGAGGAGAGAGTGTGGGCAGGGCTCTGGCAGGCAGCGGGGGTGGGGCACACAAGGCCCACCGGCCCAGGCTCAGATTTCAGCCTCTCAGAAAGAACCTGCTATGGTAACAGGTTTCCTTCCTTGTAGCTCTCTGCCTATAAACCTGCACTAATTTTATTTTGTACTACAAGGAAATGCTGAGTGAGGTAGTTCCTGCTTGTTTTAAGAAGTTAGGTCGTCATGGTAACTCACAGGGTGGAGTGGGGGCTTCTTAGCATCATCTCCTCCCCACTGTCAGATTACAGAAAAAGCCGCTTCAGAGCTTACCTCATTAAGATGTAGTGGGCACAGCTTTGGGGGTCGATCCTCGGGTTGGCTGTAGTACACTGCATTTCTTGCGTCCTCTAGGGCTTCTTGAGACTTTCAGCTCTCTCCTCCCTCTCTCTCTCTCTCTCTCTCTCTCTCTCAAGAGAACTGGTGATGATGTTTTCTTTTTGTGTGTGTTCCTACTGGGGACCTGTCATGCCAGCCAAGAACCAGGGCAAGTGCATCTCTGGCTAAGATTGTGGAATTCTAGGAGGGCCCACACAACTTCTGTCTGGGAAGCGATTGGAGAAAATAAGGTGAAAACACTTAACCTAGATAGCGGCCTCAAAGGCTGCCCTACTCTGAGCTGCATCTCGCTCAGACGATGCGATGTCCCCCTCCAGTAGGAGCTGGCTCCCCCTCCCTACCTCACAGTGCAGCTTCTAGTGCTAACGGTACACATCAAGTCAGATCTTTCCCAAATCCCATCATTCCTTGCAACTCTCAGTGGTGAATGTCCTTATTAATGATAGCTACCGTGTGGAGGACATTTGTTGAAAGGACAAACTCCCATGTATCACCCAACAGTCACTGACAACTCTGCGTGGCACACACCATTAATTCCATCTTACAGAAGGAGGGAATTAGAGACCCTGAAAGCTAACCTGCTGGATCAGTCAGAAGGATCTCACCCTGGGATGGAATACAGGTTTGTCCTGTCAGCCAGCACCCTGCCTTCGTTCTCCTTGCACAGGCTTCGACCCCACTTCCTCTCTGCTTCCTTCCAGCAGCACCTGCCCGTGGGGCGATCTTCCCACAGCTCCCTTTGCTGCCCCACCAGCCTGTACTGAAGATGTAAAAGCCACAGTTCTTTGCTTCGCCATGCCATCTACTGAGTCTCTTACATAGAAGAAAGCGCACATGACAGTTGTGCTGGCTAGTTTTAGGTCAACTTCACATAGTCTAGAGTCATCAGAGAGGAGGGAGACTCAGCTGATGCCTCCCGAAGAAGACTGGGCTCTAGGCAAGCCCTTAGGGCATGTTCTTAGTTACTGATTGATATGGGAGGGCCTAGCCCATTGTGAGTGGTGCCATCCCTGGGCTGCTGGTCCTGGGTTCTACAAGAAAACAAACTGAGCACGCTATGGGGAGCAAGCCAGTAAGCAGCACTCCTCTAGGGCCTCTGCATCAGCTCCTGCCCTGACTTCCTTTAATGATAGACTATTATAGGGAGTGTGAGTCTGATAAACCCTTCCCTCTCCAAGCCGCTTTTGGTCATGATGTTTTTATCACAGCAGGAGTAACCCTGACTTAGACACCAATCACTTGTTTGCTTCCTTAGCCAATGCAAGTACTTCCTCCCCTCTCCTCCCTCCCTCAGCTCCTCCACTCCTCAGCAGTGGTCACTGCTCTTCTTCACCTCCAGACATGGCTCACCTAGTTTCTGAGTCAACTCCCTGCATTCAGGAGGGAGTCTGTCAGAGAGCATGTGGGTGAACTTTTGGGGGGGGGCTTTTATATACCCCCAGCTTGGTTGCTGTTACCTCTGTCTCTGCAAGGAGGAGAAATATTTGCATGGCTGACACTCTTCAATCAGGAGAGCAGGAGGTGAGCCCTGGGCTCCATTTATTCTCTGATACCCTATGGTTCTACCTAGGCCATGGCAGTAGCAATTGCCTAAGCACTGCCCAGCCCTCTGACTGAATCCTTAGATTCACCCCCAAAAGGCTACTATCAACACTTCCCCTGGGCAGGCAAGGAAACAGGGCTGAAGGACTCACCAATGATTCAGCTGTGGCGGAGGAAGAATTCGAATGGAGTTTCTATGTTGTCACAGCCTTTGTGATTTTTCCCCTTTCTTACAAGGAACAGGCTTCTTCCACTCGCTTCCTGGCACGCTTCTGAAGCCCACCCAGGGGTGAATTATCATAGAATAGATTCGCCTGTGTGGATACCTCAGTATCTTCACAGTGGCCTCGTTCCGTCTGCAGCCTTGCGAAGGTGTGTGATTATACACCCACTTTTCAGATAGGAAAACTGAGAGGTGTCACCGATGATGGGGTTAGAGACAGGAGTCGTCTCATCCCAACGTCCACTCCACTGTGCCTGCAGGCACACTGCCGCTCTCTCACCAATGATCTTCTGGCCTGTGGTTTTCTCAGGTGGCCGGACGTGTTTCAGTTCCTTTGTCTGACTTCCTGAGGCTTCACAGAGTTGTGGCACTCGTGACTAGAAGAAGCCTCGTCCCTGTAACTAGGACCACCTTCCCAGCTAGTCCCAATGTGAGTCAGAGTCTCGCTCCTTTTACTCTGAGGAGCCAGCCTTTCACTGACCTCCCTAAATCCTGCAATTTACAGCTTTTACTTGTTCTGACCTTTGTGCGGTGGGAGCCCCTAAGTCTCAACCTGTCTACAAGCCTAAGCCCTGCCCAGCCCAGCCCCCTCTCAAGGAACACTGTCCTGCCTTCCCTCCAACATCTCTTGAAATGGGACTCTGTCAGGTTACCCCGGGGCACTGGGGCTCCACATGCAGGACAAGCACAGGGGCTGAGCGCCAGCTACACTTCTGCACCCAGACTGGCCACTGGTCACCTTGTACCTGTTTTGGTTTTGTTTGTTTTTTGCTATTTTCTGTGGTTCTTTGTACTACAGCGGCTTCCCTCCCTCCTTCCCACCCCACACCTGTGTCCCAAACTCTTTGAAGCCTATTGTTACAGAGGAGACAGGTTTTCCAATATTCTCATTCTCTCTCTCTCTCTCTCTCTCTCTCTCTCTCTCTCTCTCTCTCCCATTCTCTCTCTCTCTCTTTCACAAAGTCATGGGTTATGGGGGTTCTTGGGTCCTCATATTTACATATTAAGTCCCCTACTGCCTGAGCTGACTCTCCAACCCTTCCTTACGCTCTTACACCATGGGGGACTCACAGGGTTAAATGGAAGACTATCAGTGGCCTAAAGAGTAGATAAAATGGTTCGAGGGCCCAAATCTAGCCTCAGCTCATAGGATGCCCACCCTGCAAGAACTCTTGGAAGCCCTAACAATAAAGATATAGCTGCTTCTTCTAACAGGGAGATTAAGTGTGTGTCGCACTGTGGCAGGCGTGCTACGTGTCACCTCTGATCTGCTAAGACTGGTGAACACTGTCCCCATTTTAGACTAGGGCCAAGGCTCAGAAAGGTTCAGTGTACTCAGTGTGTTTTATCTGTCGGGACTTCTAACATCATGACAGCTCAGAGAGGTGCCTATTTCAGTAACCAGCAAGTGCAGTAACCCAGGGAGCTCTCAGAGGCTGAACTGCCTCAGCCTTACCTTTACACACCTTCCCTGGATGGCTTAGCTCAGTTCTAGTCTCCAGATCTTCTTGGAAGCCCCAGGCACCTTAGCTCAGCTTTCCTCGAGGAATAAACCTAACCTGCCTTCCCCTATGAAGGTCAGAACCCCTGTGGGAGGGGAGAGATAGGGAAAGGGGATGAGCTGCCACCAGAACTCAGGATAACTGTCTAGACTTTCTGCTAGGGAGGGGCCTGCATTTATTCCTTGCTCTGTTCCCCAAAACATCCTCTGCAACATGGGCTAAGAAATCTATGTTACGGCAGTCAAGTTCTTACCCTTATACCCAGTTCTCTCAATAACTCAAAGCCATGAGAGAGATGGAGCCAGCGTGCTGAGAAGGGTGCTGTTCCAATAGATACCCTTCCCTCCATGCCTCCGTGGTGTCCTGTGTGCTGTGGGGTGCAACATGTGACCTAGTCCAGTTCCCCATAACTAGAGCATAGACCTGAAACCACACGGGGAAAACGGGCAGGAGTGAAACCCAACTCCATACCTCACCCCTAGAGCTTGTCCACATTGCAGGGGCCTGGGTTTTGTTGTTGCTGTTGTTGTTGTTGTTATTGTTGTTCCGGAGGAGGGCCTGGCTGCTCCTCCCTGAGATCCAGAAGCTGTCTGGGGACCGCTCCTCTCCCCACCTTCCTGTTTCTCTGGGGGGAGGGAGCTAGCTCATTGCTATCTACATATTTTCATCTGAGTTTTATTTTGCATAAAGTAAACTTAGCAAACAGACAGCGAGAGCTGCGTACAGGGTATATTTGGCTTTGAAGCACCAGCCTGACAGGCATTTCCTATTCGCTATCTCGGAGACGCCTAGCTTGGATGGGTTTTGCTTAAGTGGCATAATTCTCCCGCAGTGGAGACAGCTCATTCATTAGTCATTCCAGATACAAAATACTCTTCTGTGAGCCAACTCCACCAACCAGCTCTACAGCCACGAGTTCGCCTGCCTACTTGCTTGCCTGCCTGCCTGCGGGCGGGGCAGGGAGACTTCACCTCATCCACCTGGCCCAGGTCAGTAACAGTCACCCTGTCTGAGGCTTTCAGGGGACAGCCCACATTGTAGCCTTTTCTCCTTTTCGGAATAGGAGCGCTTGCTGATCTCCTCCTCCCACTAGTAGAGGCTCCACTGGCCCATAGCGGTGAGGGATACCTTCCCCTCGCCCCTGAGTCATTCATTGCCACACAGTGTGGAGCTTCGTCAGAGATGGGATTTTTGCTTTGTTTTGCTTTTGATGTTTTGTTTTGTTTTGTTTTTGTGTGTGTGTGTGTTTTGTTTTGTTTTGTTTTAAGCTGGAAGCTAAGGTGTCCAGGGTCCCAGAGCGGGGGCGGCAAAGCCACCAACCAGAAATCAGGAAGAGTTAATGTTCTGAGAGGGAGTTTGAACACATCTTGGAGTATAAGCTAAGGGAGCTGGTAGGGCAAGAGCTGGGACGGACCAGGAGAGGAGAGGAAAGAGATTGCTGTAGTCCTGTGCCCCAGCTTCCCCTGAACCTGCCACCCGACACAACTTGACTCTGTGCATACCAGTGTGAAGACTCCATAACAGCCACACCGTGAGAGGTGTGGCCAAGGACTATGGAGAACAGACAGAGCTTACATTGGTGGCCACGGCTGGCAGTGCCAGCCTCTCAGGAAGCCCGACTCAAAAGGAACCAGGTTGGGAGGGGGAGCTATGAGGAGTGGGGGGAGAAGATATGCAAAGGAGATGTTCCACACAATGTGGAAGCTGGGAGGACCTCAGATCCATGCTTGACTGGCATCTCCCTTGAGCGCTGGAGCCTTCTTTGGGCTGCTCTCAGCCCAACCGGCAACACTGCCCCCCACTTCATTCTTCTATGCCATCTCAAGCTATTTGAATGGATCTGTTTTATATTTGTTTTTATTAATGTGTAGGTATGTGTCTGTCTGTGTCCCTGTGCTGCATGTGTTCTAGTGCCCACAGAGTTAAGAAGAGGGTTTGGGATTCCCTTGGAGCTGGAGGTGGCATGTTCCGAGCCACCCGACGTGTTGGGGACCAAGCCTCTACCTTCTGGAAGTGAAGCAAGCATTCTTAAACTGATGGACTGTCTCTCTAGCCTGTCAAGCTATTTGTTATTCCCAAATACACAAAACTCTTCCTACCAGCTCTTCTGTGTACACTTTCCCTGTGCCTGTTTCACTCACAGCCCTCTCCAGCAAACTCATACCTACCTTTTTAAAAAAAAAAATTTTTTTATTTCTTTTTTCCCCACCCCCCAACTTCTCACTACACTGGGACCCTCTTCTCCTGAAGGAGCAAGACAAAAAGCACAGACAATAGGTAGGACAGACTCCCAGGGCTAGTGTTAGAGGACACCAAAGGACAGCCAGCCCTCAGCACCTGCAGCACAGTGGGACTATCTACCCTCCTTGCCCAACCTCATTTCTTATGAATTCTCATTGAGAGACTGGAGCCAATCCAGGTGATGAAGAGGGGAGAGGGAGCAAAGAGGGAGGGGTGGGGAAGGGGAGAGGGAAGGAAGGGTGACTGCGGTCACAGGAGTGTCCTGCTAAGGTCCATTCTGGTCAGCCACGGCCTTCCGAGTATCCAGTGGGGTCCTCTGGAGACCTAGAAGGGACTCATGGGAACCAACGGGAGCTTATACAGCCCCAGATGGGTCCCCAAAGACGATGCATGGGTTAAAAGCTGCTCAGGGCAATGAGGGGACAAACTGCAAATACAGCTAACAACAGCTCCCCAGATTCTTTGAAGGTGAGAGAAATGTTCTCGGATCGTCTTTAGTTACACTTCTCCATGAATAATATCTCCCCTTCAAAACCCATTTACATGTCACTGCATCCAGAAGTCTTCTCCATTTCCTCAGAGCATTTTTTTTTTCCTCTTCTGTATCCCTGATTGCTGGTCTATAACTCCAGCAAACCATTGATCTTGGTTTGCTGTCTCTGGATTCCTAGGACCTCATGAAAATCTCAGCATAAAGTACTAGATCCATTGATAAAGCGACAACCCTGAACTTGAAAGCATGCATGGAAATGTGCCTCAGCCTGGAAGGAGTGGCCAGAGCATCCTCTTTCTCCCCACTTTATCCGCAAATGGTAGTAGACACCACTGTTTTTTGTTTTTTTTTTTTTTAAGATTTATTTATTATTATAAATAAGTACACCGTAGCTGGCCTCAGAAGCAACAGAAGAGGGTGTCAGATTTCATTATGGGTGGTTGTGAGCCACCATGTGGTTGCTGGGATTTGAACTCATGACCTTTGGAAGAGCAGTCTGTGCTCTTACCCACTGAGCCATCTCACCAGCCCTCTTTTTTTTTTTAAAGATTTATTTACTTACGTATGTATATCAGTATACACTGTAGCTGTACAGATGGTTGTGAGCCTTCATGTGGTTGTTGGAAATTGAATTTTTTAGGATCTCTGCTCGCTCTGGTCAACCCCACTCGCTCCTGTTGGCCCCACTCTCTCAGTCCCTGCTTGCTCTGGCCCAAAGATTTATTTATTATTATACATAAGTACTGTAGCTGTCTTCAGACACACCAGAAGAGGGCGTCAGATCTCATTATGGGTGGTTGTGAGCCACCATGTGATTTCTGGGATTTGAACCATCTCGCCAGCCCACCACCATTATTTCTTAGTGAACCAAAATGGACGCAGGTACCAACACCCTGGAGTCCTCATCAGGACCAGCACACTACGCACCCCCCCCCCCAGTCAAAACAAAGCTCAGTCTCTCCAGGCCTCGTTTTCTCATGCACAGATGTGAGTCCACGTTGGTCCCTCTCAGCTCCAATCAAAAGCAAACCCAAGACACCTTCTCTGACAACCAAAGGACCACAGCAGAGACCCAGGAGGGAGAGGCATATCTAGTCAGAATCCAGCACTGACTCTGGTCTGAATGGCTTTTCAGGGGACAGAGCTCCCACCCAATGGTCTGGGTGTCTGCACTGCAATTTTCCTTTCTCCCCAAGCACCAGCTAGAAGGAGTCCCATCCTCTACTGTATCTGTGGGGGAGGGGCGTCTAATGTTGAGGTTTTTGGGACTGGGGGCTGCATCCTGCAGCAGAACGTTTTAGGAGCTGAGGTATACAGCGTAAGAACTATCCTACCCAGCATCTAGAACATCGGTCCTCAACCTGTGGATCGTGACCCTCGTGGGGTCACATATGAGATAGCCTGCATATCAGATATTTACATTGCAATTCATAATAGCAAAATTACAGTTATGAAGTAGCAATGAAATAATTTCATGGTTGGGGGGTCACCATAACATGAGGAACTGTATTAAAGGGTTGCAGCATTAGAAAAGTTGAGAACCACTGCTCAAGAGTCTCCTCTGCCAGCAGAGCAGGACTGGCACTCATATGAGCTCCCCACATAGAGGAGTCCCCCAGGCCCAGGCTCTTGCTCCTTCTCCTACTCTTCGGAAGGATTTACCATCTCCCCAGGAGATGGTCACAGCTCCAAATAACCTGCTCCTGTTGCCTCTTGCCTGGACCCTGCTATTGCTGCTGCTCCTGACTCAACGCTGGACACCCTGGTTCCCCGAATCTGACACCTCCTTCTACCTTCCGTGGAGTGCCCCCAAGCTTCCAGAGACCTGGGAATGACTAGGCCTTGAAATGAAGGGATCCAGGCAGGCAAGTCCTGGCAGGCCTCAGAATGTAGACGGTGAGTCACCTCCTGCTGCCTGCTGGACAGAGCTGTAATGACAATAATAACAGAGCCCACTGTCATTACCTCCCACCCTGCCTCCCAGGACCGTATCACCATCCATCTCACAGTCCTCAGGGCCAGGGAGGGGCCAAAGGCAGAGATTTCTTGTTCTGTCTTAAGCAGAGAGAAACTAAGGTTGGCATCTCTACTGAACTCAGTAGAGAGCAGGGCTTTGTCTTCTACTGTCACCCTGATGTCAAGGGAAGCTGGGGGTCCCAAGAAAAGTTGAGGGGTGCAGAAGAAACACTCAATTTTCTTGACTTCTCAGAGCATACCTCCAACCCTTATCTTACTGGCCATAGCCCCTCAAGACAGGTGTGACTACTGTCCCCACTTAATGACCAAGGAACTTAGGGTCCAGTCATCGAGGGAGTACGAATGCAGGACAGGACACTAGGGAGATTTGGCCATCTTCCCAGCATTCCTAGGGCAGATCCTCTGCAGTCTGGCATCCCAGGGCAGGGCAGACACTCCATATGCAGTCCAGGATCCTAAGTCTCACTCTAGCTTTCTAAGTCTTGGGTCTGGTCTTCTCCATAGCCTTTCCAGCCTCGCTCACTGGTCTCTGGATTAGGGCTCTTCCCCAGCTCCCTGAGGCCAGCTTTCATTTTCATCTCGGAGCAGCCGTGGAAAAGTCAAGACTCCACACTTTAATTTGGGGGTCTTGGTAATTATCTGACATCCACCACCCACTCAACTCAACCACTAGTTATTATAATAACAACAATAATAATTTAGAGAGGTGATAGCAATGATCGTGCTCTTCCACGCCCCATGGAGAAGGCCTCACCCATTTTTTTATACCCATATCTGTGAGACCGGGTGGGGAGGGGATGTAGGCTTCTGGTCAGTCCTGGCCAGCATGTTCTGGATGAGCCAGCTCCAATCCTCCATGCCTCCTTGCAAAACAGGGTAGACATCTTGTAACACGAAAAGATTAGGAGTTCGAGACCAGCCTCCAACATGGAAAGATCCTGTCTCAAACAAATAGTCCTACAGGATGGTTTGCTTTGCGCTTCAAGTCCGACTAAGGGACTTATCCTTTCGCAAAGTATGTATTCAGTGTGAGTTTCTGCCTGACACATCGCCGTGTGCCATGGCAGAACCTCCCAGGGGATGGTCCTCTGGGTGAGCTGGCTTGCTGGCTAGGGCCTGGCTGAGCTCAGGGTGCAGTGGGCACCGCCTTCAGCCCTCAACACCAGCGGCTGTCGCTGCCAAGCCCTGCAGCCAGAATGAGCAGTGCTGCCGTCCGAGCTCAGTAAATGCTTTTACGAGTCCTTTTTACTAATTTGGGTTAATATGGGGGCGAAGCCAGGACAACAGTTAACAACTAAGGAGAGGAACAGGCCCTGTGTTTCCCTGGAACAAACATAGGTTGCCTGCCTATGTGAGGGAGGAGGAGTCACTCGACGCAGAGCCTCCCGACCCTGACTGCCACGAAGGTCACTCTGTGTGTCTGGAGTGAGCAAAGCCTGCATGTGAGATTTCTGAGTTCCCACTGTTTGTTGCCTCTTGGCTCTTGACTTTCTAGCTAGAGCTGCTGCTGTTGTTGTTGCTGCTGCTGCTGCTGCTGCTGCTGCTGCTGCTGCTGCTGCTGCTGCTGCAGAGCAGGCTAAGAGGGAAGACCTTGAACCATCTGTCTTCAGCCATTACATATGCCTATTGGATGTAACAAGCACATTTACAACGTGGTGTTCCCACAGTGTTCCAACTGCTTCCCAAAGGCTAATTTATTTAATCCTCGTAACATCTCTATAATTATCACTGCCATGTAGACTACCAAAACGGAGACCAGAGGGCTTAAGTGACTTGTTCAGGGTCACACAACTAAAAAAGGAGCAAAGCCAGAGTCTGGATCCAGATTATTTTCCCTGGGACCTGTGTTCGTTATCTGAAATTTGTTTTAATTTTGCATGTGTGTGCATGTTTGAGTGTGGGTACACACGTGTGTCCATCTGTGTGGAGGCCAAATGTTTCCATCCAAAGTTTTTCTCTTTTTTTGTTTTTTTGTTTTTTTCGAGACAGGGTTTCTCTGTGTAGCTCTGGCTGTCCTGGAACTCACCAGGCTGACCTCAAACTCAGAAATCCGCCTGCCTCTGCTTCCCAAGTGCTGGGATTAAAGGTGTACGCCACTACCGCCCGGCTTCAAAGTTTTTCTTAATTGCTTCCCACCTTACTTTTTGAAACAGGACCTATCTTGAACTGCTAGGCTTGCTGGTCCTCGAGCCCCAGGGATCCGCAGTCTCTCTCCTCACTTCTGTACCTAGCTTTTCATTTTTAATTAAGTTTTTTATTATTAACATAGGAAACTCAGAACTGCATGCTTGCATGGCGAGCAAGCGCTTTACCTAGTGGGCTATCTCTACGGCGAGCACTTTACCTAATGGGGCTGTATCCCCACGCCTTTACCTGAAGCCCCCCCCCC
>JADRCD010182356.1:4698-17975 GCA_019843815.1 Montemys delectorum
GGAGGAGGAGGAGGAGGAGGAGGAGGAGGAGGAGGAGGAGGAGGAGGCTGGAGAGATGGCCCAGTGGTTAAGAGCACCGGCTGCTCTTCCAGAGGTCCTGAGTTCAATTCCCAGCAACCACATGGTGGCTCACAACCCTCTGTAATGGGGATTTGATGCCCTCTTCTGGTGTGTCTGAGGACAGTGACAGTGTGCTCATATAAATAAGTAAATCTTTTTTTAATGTATTTATTATATGTAAGTACACTGTAGCTATCTTCAGACACACCAGAAGAGGGTATCAGATCTCATTATGGGTGGTTGTGAGCCACCATGTGGTTGCTGGGATTTGAACTCAGGACCTTTGGAAGAGCAGTCGGTGCTCTTACCTGCTGAGCCATCTCTCCAGCCCCATAAATCTTTTAAAATAAAAAATTAATTAAAAAAAAAAAGAAAACAGATGAGCTCCAGGTTCAGTGAGAGACACCTGATGCCCACCTCCTGTCCCGCAAATGCGAACCCCCACATGTAACATATACGCACAAGTATATGCATTAAGTAAATTAAAACAAACAAAAGCCAAATGGCCATAAATACTGACGAGGATGTAGGGGGAGGACTCTCATATGCTGCTAGTGGGAGGTAGCTTCCTACAGCCAGAGGAAGCTAGTGTGGAAGCACCTCAGAAAACTAAACATGGAACCATCAGAGGACCCAGCGACACCGCTCCTGGGAAACTTAGTCGATACAAGGAAAAATGAAATTATAGCGTTAGTCAGAAAAGGGATGCTAAAAGAAAACTCAAACTAGAAAAGAAAGCAAAATAAGCCAAACTCAGAAATACCCACGCACGGGGTGTATGAGACAGGGTTTCTCTGTGTAGCCCTGGCTGTCCTGGAACTCACTCTGTAGACCAGGCTGGTCTTGAAAACTCAGAGATCCACCGGCCTCTGCCTCACAAATGCTAGGACTAAAGGTGTTCATAAAGGAAGAAAGAAGGCCATGATAGGAGACGAGATCTTAAGAAAATGGGAGTAAGCCGGGCCGTGGTGGCACACGCCTTGAATCCCAGCACTTGGGAGGCAGAGGCAGCCAGATTTCTGAGTTTGAGGCCAGCCTGGTCTACAGAGTGAGTTCCAGGACAGCCAGGGCTACACAGAGAAACCCTGTCTCGGAGAAAAAAAAAAAAAAAAAGAAAGAAAAGAAAATGGGAGTAAAAAAGTAAGGGAAAACAAAAACAAAAACAGAATAATAGGGATATAATATGTGTCACAAAACTAAAAAAAAAGAGAGGGGGGCTAAGACCTGGTGAGATGTCTCTGGTGAAGGCACTTGCTGCCAAGCTTCTACCTCAATGGAAGCAGAAAAAAGCCAACTCCCAAAACCATCCTCTGACCTCTACACATGCACCACAGCACGCATCACCCTCCCTCGAGCGCACACACACACACGCACACGCGCACACACACACACACACGCACGCACACACGCACGCACGCACACACGCACGCACGTACACACGCATGCACACACACGCACGCACACGCATGCACACACACGCACGCACACGCACGCACACACACACGCACGCACACACGCACGCACACACACACGCACGCACACACACACGCACGCACACACACGCACGCGCGCACACACGCACGCGCGCACACACGCACGCACACACACACGCACGCACGCACACACACACGTGCACGCACACACGCGCACACACATGCACGCACGCACACGCACGCACACACACACACGCACGCACGCACACGCACACACGCACGCACGCGCACACACACACACACACACGCATGGGCACCAACAAAAGCACACAATAAACAAATTAAAATGTAAGTCTAATGAGAGGAGGGGCAGAGAACCAGCAAGAGCCGATTAGAAAGAGAAGGGAGAGTGGTGGGGGAGAGGACGAGTAAGACCAAGCAGGTCTGAAAAACCCACCAGAAAGTCCATCCTTCGGTGCATAGGTGGAAAAACACCAGGTTGATCACATAAGTCCTAGGACTGCACTCTGGACAGTTGGAACAGGCTCGGTAAGAAAATTTAGTGGCCTCCCTGGCATTGTCCCACTAGGATTGTTCTATAAAATTGATTTTCCCCCGATAGCATAGTGGCTCAGATCCTACACGGTCGCTAACAGCTGAAATTTCATGGGGTCTCGTGGGACATATTTTATTTGACTTAAATCAGAGGTTTCGCTTTGTTCCTATTTTGTGACAGAGCTTCATATAGCCCAGGCTATGTACAGAGCTGAGCCTGAACTCTGTATCTTTCTGTGTTTACCTTCCAGGAGCCTGGTCAGGCGTACAGCACCACACCCAGATCCAAAACCAGAGTCCTTTATAATATAAATTTAATATAATATATCAAATGTTAAATATGATATAAATATAAAGTTTATAGAAAAATAACTTTATTTTTGGCTTCTGATGCCCAATCTTTCACATCTTTAACAGTTGTCCTAAGATTCTATCCCCGGTTCACTCTTTTTTTCTTTCTTTTTTTTTTTTTTATAGACAGGATTTCTCTGTGTAGCCCTGGCTGTCCTGGAACTCACTCTGTAGACTGGGCTGGCCTCGAACTCAGAAATCCACTTGCCTCTACCTCCCAAGTGCTGGGATTAATGGCGTGAGCCACTACTGCCCGGCCTCCATCCACTCTTTTTAAGCAAGGGCCATGCTATGTAGCCCAGGCTATATCGAACTCACAATCTTCCTGCCTCCGCCTCCCAAGTGCTGCGGTTACAAGCCTGCGCCATGACTGAACTCAGCTAACACCATCGTTTGAATGTATATCCAACTGGGTCATGACAAAGTCTTGGTCCTCGGGGTCTGTAAGACAGTCTCCTCAGCAGTATGGCTAATGAAGTGGTCTGCTCTAACCGCCATGCTGTCTAACTTCGAACAATCCAAAACCGTGATTGTTGAGTATTGTTGACATGGGTCGTTGGCGCCGAGGTAGAGAGAGGAGCTCACCAAGACACTAAGCCTTCATTTTCCAAAAGAGCAGAGGGGTTCAGCCTTCCTGGAAAGACTGGTATCTGGCTAGCTCACTCCAATTACTTTCAAACATAGTACATGGTGAACCGGGCCTGGGAAAGGTTCCGACTGCCAAAGTCGCCTTCCCTGCTGCCCAAGAGAGCGAACAACCCACACAA
This sequence comes from Montemys delectorum, assembly GCA_019843815.1. NCBI lineage: Eukaryota > Metazoa > Chordata > Mammalia > Rodentia > Muridae > Montemys > Montemys delectorum. The sequence continues at coordinate 7,865 of JADRCD010182356.1, forward strand.
ACAAATCTCATCCCCTTTTGACCAGGGCTAGCCGTAATCAAAAGGAAGAACCCCAGGTTTGCCAGGACTGTCTTAGGACCTCAATTTGTGCAGCAGCAAGCTCTCATGCAGCACCAAGAGCAGACTGTCCAGAGAGAGAGAGAGAGAGAGAGAGAGAGAGAGAGAGAGAGAGGAGAGAGCACTTCTTCAAAGTTCAAAGAGTCTCAAAACAATTTCTCAGACTCTCCGGATTAACCCAGATAGAGCAAAGGCCTTGCTGAAACATTTCACTCAAAGCCAGACACAATGGCTTTCCTTTCTGCGTCCCTACGGTGGAGAGCTGGGTGGGTCCATCCAAGGCTTTCTCAGAGGCCCCGGTGCGAGGACAAAAGGAACCTAGTTTTTCGTCACTCTCACTGTGGACACAGTGTGACCTCAGTGTGGACACAGTGTGACCGGGTCCCTCAGGCTCCTGCTGCCGTGACATCCCATTGCAACAGCTGTACCCTGGAACTGTGGGCCTCGCTCCCTTAAGTTGCTTAGCTAGAGCGTTCTATCACAGACCCGGGACAGGGGGGCGGGGGGGGAGGAGTCAGATGGGTGTCACTTGGCTGCCTGTGGTTTTGGCTTATTGAGTAACCTGGACCAGCTTTTATGGAGGACCTGGACCAGTCATTCTGCAGTGACACAGCAGTTCTAAGCGGGAGGTAGCCAGCAGACAAGATGGTAAAGAAGGTAGGAGGGCTGGAGCCATGAGGTCCTGCATGAGCCACATCTGTGTCGAGCAAGCTTATTGAGCAGTACAGCATCTTACATGCTATTTCCAGGGCAGAAATGGAACAGAGTCAGCAGAAACTGTCATACGGTGGAACAAAGTCAGCCCAAGGCTAATCAAGCCATGTTGCTCAAAGGGAATACATTGTCTCAAGAGCGTGACAGACTGAGTACATAGTGGCCTTGAGACTGGGGAAAGCCAAGTTCCCAGGCATGGAATCCTTAACTCTTTTTGGTTTTTCAAGACAGCGTTTCTCTGGAACTCACTCTGTAGACCAGTCTGGCCTCGAACTCAGAAATCTGCCTGTCTCTTGCCTCCCAAGTGCTAGGATTAGAGGATCTTATCTGCAGCCCCAAACTGACCTTGACAAGTCTGTCTCCTGGGCAAGGACTCAAAATGTACCTCAGACCATTTTCTCTCTCCCGATCTTTACTTTTTTTCTTTTCTTTTAAGGTTTTATTTCTATTTTTATGTGTGTGGGTGTTTTGTCGTCTGTATATCTGTGCACCATATATGTATAGGGCCCACAGAGGCTGCAAGAGGAAGTCAGATCCTTTCAAGCAATAGCCATGTCGCTGGTGGGCCTCCAGTGTGGGGCCGCTGGAAGAGAAGCTGGTGCTCTTAGCTGCTAAACAATCACTCCAGGCTCCGTTTTTCTCCTTTTAAAAATAGAATTCCAGCCTGGGGAAACCGTGCTGCCCACAGTGGGAAGTCTTTTCGACCTAATCAAGATAAGTCCCTCCCAGATGTTTCCCCGCTCTGCGGCGTCTAGATCCCAGCAAGTTGACAACTGGGATCAACCATCCTAACACCTACCAAAATGTTTACACAAGGGTCATTCGGTTTTCTTTTCTTTCTCTCTCTTTGTGTCTCCACCGAAGTGGGGAAATTGCTCTGTCCCTGCCACATTCTCCAACCACAAACAGTTCCAGACTTCTCATGTAGAGGTTAATCATTGTTCCTTTAGCTTGCCAGGCTAAGAGGGAAACTGGCCCTCCTGCCCTTGCCCACTTACCGTCTTCCCCCTTCCTCCCCATTCCTGTCCACATCTCTCTCCACTCATGGCTCATGAGTGCTCAGGGCTGGCCTCTACTCCTCTACTCTTCTCTCTTACTCACCCCCTTCCTTTCTCTCAACTCCCCTCTCCATGCCCTGAATAAACTCTATTCAATTAAAAAAAAAAAAAAAGATTCCTTTATATTACTTTGAGCTGTGCTAGCCTGTAATATATGGTATAGAACATGTTATGCCCAGCTGGGGACCCCAGGAGATATCGATGTAATAAGCAAAGAGAGTTTTAACTATGTGAGCCCCAGTCAGACCACTGTCCTTCCTGCTGTGCAGATTAGGAGAGCCACCCTCAAGTCTAAGGCTTTGAGATTTATATAGGGAGACGCCTACGCTGGACCTCTGGAGCCCTGGCAGGCCCTGGTGTTATGTGATTGGATAGGGGAAAAGGGAGTGCCATCTTTCAAACCCGATAGCTTTGGTTCAGACAGGGAGGCAGAATCTCGAGTCTCTTGGCGCAGCTGGAAAAAGACCTTTTTGACCCTGGAAGACGTAACGTATTCCATTATCAGAATCAGCGAGTTTTTACAACTCTGTCTCAGATGCCTGGGAACACTTCATTGGCTCTTTCCCATAGCTCAGGAGTGGGCTTTATCACTTCAAGGATATTAACTCCTGCCTCCTTCAAAGGCTAGAGCCATCGGCACCGGGAGAGTGCTATCAGGAAATAGGGAGTGCATTGTTCCAGCATCATCAGGTTGGCCGCCCTTCTGTCTACCCTCTCCAAAGGCTGGAGGCATCTGCGCTGGGGGTTGGGGGAAAGGGAATGCTAACAGTCGTGGCTCAGTTCGGGGACAGGAGAGTGCAGGAGTTGATGCGAAGTGACAGGACAGGTCACCTGTGTCTCTTCAAACAATAACTCAGGAAATGTGAGGAAGGAGGAAAACATGGGCCATAAATGGAGAGCAGGAAATGCAAGCAATGGAAACAGACCCACAGAGGACCTGGGTTCTGAAATGAGCAGACAAAGGACATACACACACACACACACACACACACACACACACACACACACTCAGGCATACACATACACACATAGACACATACGTTCACAGACACACATGCACACTCACACACTCAGACATAAACACTCAGACACACAGAGACACGTATGCACACATGGTCTCATATACACATACACACCCACACACACACACACAAAGACACACACACTCAGACATGAACACAGAGACACACATACACACACACTCACACTCAGACACACATGCACATACATAGACATAGACATACACACAAGTGCTGAGACTTGAACAACTTGGACATTGTGCTTGTTACACATGTGTTCTGCCACTCGGTTATATCACCAGCCAAGCTGAAGGGACATTTAAGTAATGGTAAGAGAACTTGGAAGATGGCTCAGAAAGGGCTAGTCCTAGCTGGGCAAGCCTAACCTGAGCACCTCAGCCCAGCCCCCAGAACCCACAGAAGGAGCCAAGGGTGGCATAATCCCAGCTTTCCTACATTGAGAGGGGAGGCAGAGACAGGAGAAGCCCGAGAAGGGAGCTCAAAGGTCAGACAGCCTGAAGTGCCCAGCACAGCAGCTGAAACAAAAGATGTTCTGCCTCACCAAGATGGATGGTGAGAACTGATTTCCCAAAGCTGTCCATCTACCTTCATGGATATATAGGTACACAGCTGACACGTGGAATAACAGTAACAAATGTATTGCAAACTTAAAATACAAGAGGACCAAAATGGGGGCTGGAGAGATGACTCAGCGGTTAAGAGCAGTGACTGCTCTTCCGGAAGTCCTGAGTTCAAATCCCAGCAACCACATGGTGGCTCACAACCATCTGTAATGGGATCTGACGCCCTCTTCTGGTGTGTCTGAAGACACCTACAGTGTAGTCATATATATAAAATAAAATCTTTAAAAAAAAAAAAAAGGATTAAGCATAGATAGATGGTAAATTTGGTATGTCTCAAATACAGACTATTCTAGACAACAAACTGGATTAAGTTAAAGGCAAGACATTGGACAATACCAAACTGAAAATAACTTGCTGTGGCCTGAGTCTCTCTGGGTGACACTTTTCCCTCTCCTTCCCTTCCCCCACATTTCCAGCCTCACCTTATGCCACAGGGCCCGAAGACAGCTTCTCCGAAGGCTCACATGCTGCCATGCCAGGTACTCATCCACACGAGCACGGCCCTGCAGGTCTTGGGGGTACCAGTGGTCAGGAACCTTATACTTGTGCGCCAGGTAGAGCAGGATAGCCACACTGTGTGCAGGAGAACAAGGCAGGTGGTTAAAGGCTGCCGAGTAAAGCAGGATAGCCACACTGTGTGCAGGAGAGCAAGGCAGGTGGTTAAAGGCTGCCGGGTTGACTCTATGCAAGGTATCTTATTTTCCTTTTTATTTACAGGTTTATTCATGGATGTATTTTATGTATATGAGTGCTCTGTCTGCATGTATGAGATCATAGGGCATCTGATCTCATTTGAGATAGTTGCCGTATTATTTGCTAGGAACTGAACTCAGGACCTCTGGAAGAACAGGCAGTGCTCTTAACCACCGAGCCACCTCCCCAGTCCCTACCTTTTCTGATCTTTCCAACAGTGAGCCAGTCTGAGCCTCTTTTTTCAAGACGTGGAAAGCAGGCTCAGAAAAGGGAAGAACCTTGCCTTGCCTCCAGGGGCACAGAGCTCTCTCTCGGGATCAGAATTGGATCTTGTTTTTCCAGAGGTCACACCAAGGCTATCCAGCCACCAGGCAAAATCTCACTACTAAAGTGTCCCATCCAGGCTTGAGTTTCTGAGTCTAGAGCCAGACAGCCTCCTGGAGGAGGAGCATCCAAGCAGAGCTTTGAGGAAGCTTGCGTTTCTTCAATCTATATCCACTCTCATCCTTTGACAGCCTCGGGTGGCCCGATAGTTCAAAAAGGCTTTCTCAATCCTCCCTTTGTTCTTTGAGATAGCCTAGGCTAACCTCAATCCATAATCCTCTTGTTTCTTCCTCTGGAACTCTAGGGTTACAGGCAGTGAGCATTGCACCTGGCCCCTCTGTTCCTCTTGTGTGTCACTCCTGCTAAGGATAAGCTTGGATCTTTCAAATCTTACTCAGACACAGGGGGCGCTGTTGAGGGCCTCAAGCAGGCTCGAGCATGGCAAACAAGGCTCTGGCAGGCCTTGCCCCTTCTCCCATCCCCCTCTGCCTTGCTAAACCAGTAAATAATATTCCTAAAGCTAGCCACCAAGGTCCATTCCCTTATTTGGCCACTTCCTCCTCCTGAGGCTGAATACCAAAGTCCAACTATCAAAGTATTGAAGTCTATCGATTGAAAGCCACCTTTTGGCTGCCCTAATTAACACACCCAATCAAAACAAATAAACTCATCCTAACACAGCCATGGGGGGACGGGGTTCCCCAGGGTCCCTTTTCCCTTTGCCCACAGCCATGTCTCCTCTCTATCCAAAAGCAGTCCTTTATCTCTCTGGAATGGAAACCTCTTTCCTTCTCCCTCATGCCTGGTCTTGGGATGTCCTGGCACCAGTCCTTCCCACTGTAAGATCCTTGAACCACAAAAACAAACAAGGCTCCCTGGAACTCTCTTCCTACCTTGGATTATGCCTGCTACTGGGGAGGTGAAGAGGGATCTAAAGGACACTGGACATGCCTGCTGTGGTCATATGAAAATTTTCAGTCAAGAATTCAGAACACTCTAGGATTGGCTGACAGTGACTCGGAAGGCTGGGATGGACCTGTTTTCCTATCCTAAAAGTAAGCTCATTAAATATGAAAGTAAACAACTCAAAATCGTTGAGGTTTGGTCTTTTGCTGTGTAATGTAATGCTAAGTGTGGGCCCCCAAGACCTGGTTGCCCCACAGAGAGTCTGCACATAGAACCAAGTGATGCTTAAGTGACCTTGCCCCAAGTTATTTCTGATTGGTAAATAATGATGTCAACAGCCAATAGCTGGCCAGAAGAGACACAGGCAGGTTTTAGGGTTCCTGGGCCCAAGGAGGTGGGGGAGGGTCAAGGGAGAAGCACACAGGGGAGAAGAAGGTGAGGAGGAAGGAGAAGTCACCATGCCTTAGGCGAGTTCAGGAAAACTCAGCCCTGAGGGCTGGCCAATTGGAGTTAAGAGCAGCCCAAATGAAACATAGTGAGTAATAACTCAGGGATACTGATAGAAAAGTAGATTCTAATAGCATAGAGGGTAGACATCTGCCCAGCTCTTGTGCTGTTTAAGGCTTATTGTAAATAATAAAAGTTGAGTGTCTTTTATCTGAGAACTGAATGATCAAAGGTGGAGTAGAAATCCCAGATTGGGATTAAAATTTCTACAACATGGGGGGAGGGGGAGCTGGAGAGATGGCTCAGTGGTTAAGAGCACTGCCTGTTCTTCCAGAGGTCCTGAGTTCAATACCTAGCAAGCACATGGTGGCTTGAAACCATCTGTAATGACTTCTGGTGTCCTCTTAATGATGTGACTGAAGACAGCTACAGTGTACTCATATAAATAAAATTAAAAAATGAATCTTTAAAAAAGAGAGAGAATGCCGGGCAGTGGTGGCGCATGCCTTTAATGCCAGCACTTGGGGGGCAGAGGCAGGTGGATTTCTGAGTTCGAGGCCAGCCTGGTCTACAGAGTGAGTTCCAGGACGGCCAAAGCTTCACAGAGAAACCCTGTCTTAAAAAAAAAACAAACAAAAAAAGAGAGAGAGAGAATATACCCCCTCATACACGCAAACATAATAAATTTTTTTTTCTACGACACAAATAGCTCCAGGAAGTTCCTGAAATTGAGCAGATTCACTAGGTCCCCTCCTTCCCTGAGTTAACAACAAAGATTACAAAAAGTCCCTCAGACCAGCCAAGATGCAAAGAAGACTCTGAAAGTAGACCAACTGCTGGGAAGAAGCAAAAACCAAAGGAGCTGCCTGGAAGAGGGTTAGAACAACTGAGTCACTGGGAAAGGCCATTCACCAACCTACAGGATCTGCCTACAGGCTGTGTGGTGTACTCAACCAAGTTGGACTCTGGTAATATCCATATTTTGGTGTATCATGGGCTCCCTATCTGGAGTGAATAGATGTCTGTAGAGTATCCCTCCAGGAAAAGTTTTGTCACAAAACAACATAAAATTGCAGCACCCAAGAGGAAGAAGCAGGCAGGCAGAAGCTTTCCAGACTACAACAGGTAGGCCTGCACCCACAGCCCAACCAAAGACCTCAGTTTTCCATGTAGGACAAACTCTTTGTGCTGTAGCTAAATGTCCAAGACACCGCTGAGGCGGGGTAGCAAGTTCTTAAGAGCCACAGACCTCCCCAGGGTGAATATGATCGCAGAGATTGCAAGATGCCCTTGGCTGGTACCTGTTAAGGCACAACTCTCTGCCAACTAAAGGACCCAGGACAGCATAAACTCGCAGAGACACCTGCAGAAATGAACTAGGAACCTAAACTCGCTGGAGCAGGGGTTCTCAACCTTCCCAATGCTGCGACCCTTCAATACAGTTTCTCATGGTGTGGTGACCCCCAACCATAAAATTAGCTTCGTTGCTACGTCATAACTGATTTTGCCACTGATCTACCTGATAGCAGGGAGGGACAGGAAGGGAAGACGGTGATGTCTCTGTTGGGCTACATCCATCATGAGATATCAGAGATAAATTCCAAAGCATATACTCTGGGTTCCCCTCGCTACGGGACAGGTGACTCACGTGACAAATGAGGCAGACCTGATCAAAGGAGTTGGCTTTCCCGAAGAGGGACGTTTTCACCATCTTGACAACAGCTGGGATATAAAACATCTTCATTTCATAGGGAAGATTCACTCAAGGGAGGCCCAGTAACCCTCGAAATGGAGACAGTGTGAAGCCCAGATGCCACAGGACCCTCCCTCTCTGACACTAGCTGGGCTAGAGGGTGGTGGCCTTGGTTCGGGAAGCTTCCTACCCTCCTTGCCCCAGGGATATTTTAATCCACAACCACGCCCTGGTACAGAAATCAAGTAGATGTAGCATCTTCCCAAGACCATCTCAATAAACTTGGACAGTAGGTAGGCAGGGTCCTGGGTTCCAGTCACAAGCACTGTGGGCTCTAGGACACAGCAGCCCTTCGTCTCTAGGGCAGAGGTTCTCAACTTGTGAGTCGTGACCCCTTTGGGGTTAGAACAACCCTTTTTTTGCAGGAGTCAACTAAGACCTTTTGGAAATATCAGAAATCTACATTACGGCTCACGACAGCAGCGCAATCACAGTTAGGAAGTGACAATGAAATAATTTTATGATTGGGGGTCACCACAACATGAGGAACTGCATTAAAGAGTCGCAGCGTTAGGAAGGGTGAGGACCACGTTGCTAGTGTGTGTGTATGTGTGTGTGTGTGTGTGTCTACATGAGTTCATGTGCCCAAGATGCTAAGAAGGGAATGGATCTCTAGAACTGGAGTTATAAGTGTTTGGTTGCTTATATGGTTGCTGGGCCCAAATCCAAGTCCTCTACAAGAGCAGTAAGTGCGCTTAACCACTGACCCGTCCCCTCTCCCACTCCCCCTCAGTGCCAGCTTCCTAGTTTATAACACAGAGAGTTAGAACAGGCTGGTTTCCAGTAAAGCTTAGCAAAAGTCCCAGGCCCTGTTACCTCTCACATAAGGTGAAGCCCCCGTCCTTCATGGCTGGTACCTTCTTCATGGGATTCACCCGGGCAAACGCGTCACTGAGGTGTTCACCTGCGGATAGTCCATAGTCCGGAATGAGGGAGGAGGATACTGGGCCTCTCCGATAGCCTGGACCGAGGTCCCAGGAGGCTGAACACTGAATTCTTGGGACTGGGCTACTCCCTAAATAAGGAGGGCAGGCAGGGCTCCTGTGAGAGAAGAGGGGGCTGCCCCTTGCTCTTGATATAAAATAGATAATCATAAACTTGACGGGTCCTCGTGGGACTTGCCCGCTCAAAAGCACCAGCAATGTCCCCTGGGACCCTGGCTTCTGCTTGAACTGGTCTGGACTGGTTTTCTTCCTGTTGATGCACTCCAAGTACGTTTCTAAGTTGCCTCCTTCCACTCAGCCCCACAGTCCTCGGTGGCTCCCATTGCCACCCCCCCCCCCGGATCAAATGTAGGATTCTCACCCTCCTTTCGTTTCTGGGTGGAAACCTGTCTCCCTCGGCATGCTTATTTTTAACAGCCAACTTGAACATCTTTTTGTCAGTCCCCGCTTCCCACCACCACCACCACCACTACCGCACCACTCCCTAACCCTCCTACCCCATACTCTGTAAGGGCAAGACCTGTAGGGGGTTAAGTGCACTGTACCTAAAAGTGACCGTGAAGAAAGATGTGAGGTTTCAGACCCAGACAGACAAGCAGTGAGACAGTACGGGGATGGCCACGGCCCCTTAAAAGCAAAGCTTTCATTTTGCTACAAACCCTGTCTTGTCAGAGTGCAGGGCTCCCTCAGAGGCCGGCGGGGGGAGGCTCCAGGTGACTGGCATACCTCCACTGTAGCCGCCTCTCCCCGCAGCACAAAGAGAGACAGAGAGATCATCGAAGAAAGGTGAAACCGAAAGTCAAGAAAAGGAACGGCAGAGAGGAATTCCAACAGTCCAGAGTGGCGCAGAGAGGTAGTTGCAGTGACGGCTCTGTGTCACACAGCCAATCTCAGCACTGGGGAAAACGATCTTTGGGGTGACTGCCCCGATCTCCACATTTGTTCTCCTAGCTATTCCGCCCCCCCCCCCCCCCGAACCCTTTCTCTTCTGGAGGTCCCTGTAGCTAGGCCCAAACTGCGTGCTCAAATCTGTTGCTAGGTCTGCACGCTATTCGGTTTCATCAGGTCCAGGCTGAAGTCTATTCCACGGGACAGCAGAGTTGGCGAGAGTCCTGAGCCATGGTTCTCCCTGGTGTCTTTCTATTGCGGTCTCTAAACCAGAAAAAAGCCTGGGAAGGGGAGAGTACAGAGAGAGATCCCCTAAGTTCGCCTTGCCTCCCCTATTTCTCTGCTCCCCAAAGCCGTGGCCCTGCCCACCCTTGCGCAGCTCCACAGTGTGCATCTGGAACGGGATATTGTTCTTCTTGGCGAAGATATAAATGGCGCGACAGGGCTGCGACAGCAGATCCAGGTACAGCTCCAGGACCATGGCAGAGACGGCGGGAACCACTCGTGTAACTGGCCAGACTCTCAAAAAAACAAAAACAAAACGAAAAAAAAAAACCCAGGCTGGCTAGTAGGGATCCTCCCTACCAAGCCAAGTGTGGCCACGCCCCCACTGGGCGGACACGGCAGCCTGGCCCTTCTTTCGAAAGGAGGGGGTTGAGTTCCA
>JADRCD010182359.1:0-34139 GCA_019843815.1 Montemys delectorum
CGGCGGCGGCGGCGGCGGCGGCGGCGGCGGCGGCGGCGGCGGCGGCGGCGTCTGGCCCCAGCTCCTCCTCCTCCATCTCCTCGCTCCCTCCATCTGCCGTGGGTATGGCCCGTCGCTGGAGCACAAAAGAGTCTCCGCGGCGGGGGTCGGCCTGGTTCTTGCTTTTCCTCGCTGGGGTGTACGGTAAGTGTCCACCTCCCTGCGCCCCGCTGACCGAACAAAGCTGGGGCGACCCCGGGGGCCCCCCTCCCAGGCCTCCAGGACGGGCTGTGCTTGGGCAACCCGGGGAGACCCCGGTTGCCGGCGGGACAAAGACCCACGCGGGATGTGTGGGAAGGGTTGTTTGCCCTCAGGGATGCTGGGGTCCGCTGGCCGCCGCCGACCCTTCGGAGCGATGGAGGCGGGTCGGTCCGAGCCAGGGGTCCCTGCGGAGCGACAGCGTGCGGGAGGACTCCCCAGCCCGGCGCGAGGGCCCCGGCGGCTCGCTCCTCTAGCGCTTGCTGCCGGGTGTACATTCCTCGCGCACAAAGATGTGACCGTGAGACTATGAAGGGGAGGTCGCCTCCGGGACGGTCCTGCCCCAGATCCTTCCCGAGGCAGGAAGTTCTCTTCTCCGTGAAATTGCTGTCGCGCCCATCTCTCTTAGTCCCCGCTCCCTCCAAAAGCACCCCGATTGCTTTCTTCCCGCCCCTCCACCTTTGCGCCTGGGGCTCTTTGGGTCCCGGGCGTGTAGGATCTCGTTCCCCAGTAGCTGCACTGGAGTGAAGGCCAGAAAATAGTTTCCAGCCCCACATCAGTCTTTCTCTATTGGGGCGTACAAGTCTGCCCCGACTCCCAGTTCACTTGTCATTTCATCCATGCCCTCTGATATACTGTTTCGACTCTTGCCTCATTCCGGTCTGTGATCTGGTTAGGGACACTTCTTTAAGGATTGCAGGCTGATTGTGTGTCATGACCGTGCTTTGTATGAACTAGAGCTAAGGGGAATTAAGAGGACTGCTCACCACTTGAGACCTGAGCTTGGGCTCTGACTTCACCATTCTTAGTTCTTATGAGTTAACTCCTTGAATGGATATTGCAGAGAACACAATATTTCCATTTTGAAGTACTGGTTTGATTTCTCCAGGAAAACAAACAGGAGCTACTTTTTTTGGGGGGGGGGGGTAATTTTTACTTATAAAAAGTCCACGTCATTTGCTACAAATACTAATTCAGTAGTATAATGGCAGTGGTTTCTGTCAGCATATAATTCCCCAGCATATGGTAGCATCTCTTTTGAAAGCATTTATCTGTGGAATTAAATGTGATGGTAACTTTCAAAGCTTGAGAATTCACATTATATGAAAAATATAATTGATTTAATTTGGCATTTCCTGATAGCCAAGAAATGGTGATCTTTTCAGTATAATTCAGGATGCTCCCTTACCCACCGGGTGTGTTATTTTGTTGTGAGCAGGAGGATGGGGTCATCCACATTTGATGTAGTAGCTGTCAATGATGTGTTTGTGTGGGACCTGAAAACCCAGTGCATGACTTTTCACCGTTAGTTCCATCCCTGCTTGCCTGATAACTTGTGGGTTTGGTTCTATACCAGAGATCAATAAGCTATTAGGTTGTGTTTTTTTTTCTAGCCTGGAGGTGAGTATAGTTCTGCTCTAAGTTTGGTATAATGGCCCAGGAGAAAGGAAAGTGAGAGGAATCTTTAATCTAGGGTGATTAGGAATGTCCAGTTGTATATGCTCTGCACTGTAATCAGAATTGAGTTTCTGTGATGTTTGATCAGACTAAATAAATAAGTTGAGTCTTCAGGACAACTCATGCCATTGGTGTTTGAAGTAAAGATCCTTTGCCTTCAGAGGTAAAGAGGCTATAAAGCATATTGGTTCTGGTGTATTCTTTTACACTGATACATAAAGTGGACTTCTGGTAGGTACTTTACAAAGGTTTATCTCTTGGGTGTTTGTGTTCAGTGAGGAATTGAAGGCAAAGGCCAAAACTCCTTTTTCCATCATTGTGGGATCATGTTTATAAAGCTGTCAGGTAATTATCCCAAAGGTTGATGTCTCCAGTCACTTGAATTTCAAATGATAAGGAATAAGAGGCAGTGAGATGGGCAAAACATTGAACTGTATTGACAAAGCTAAAAGAAACTCTTCATCCTGAAGCCAGGGGCATTCTCTGTACAGCTGTGTGTGAGTGTGCACTCAAGTGTGTGTGTGTGTGTGTGTGTGTGTGTGCGCGCGCGCATGAGCGCACACGAGTGCGTGAGTGCTCAAGTGCGTGCACACTCCTGTGTTTGTTTCCTCACCCAGATTTGGGTTTATATTAATAGGAAAAGATAAACAACTGTAGCAATAGTTAAACTATGTACTCATGAAGGAATAGTAGAGTTTGCATGGTCTGTGTTGTAGTTATGTATAGTGGATATACTCTGACAGAACCATTTGAATGAACATAGGACATACATACATACATACATTATAGAGATGTCTCAGTAAAATTCCTGAAGACCTGAATTCCATCCCTAGTAAAAAGCTGGACAGTGTAGCATGCTCTCTGGAAGGCAAAGACAGCCAGATTCCCTGGGGCTCATTAGTATAACCTTGGCAAGCTCCAGACCCACAGGAGACCCTTGTCTGGGAATGATGGACAGCATCTGAGGAGGAACATATATGGTTGCCCTCTGACCTCCATATACACATACACATGTTGTCACACAGACACACAAGTGTAGCTTCAAAAATAAAGGACTATTGAGATAGCTCAGTAGGTAAAGGTATTTTCTATAGAGGCTGGTGACTTGAGTTCAATCTCTGGAACCCACATAAGGTAGAAGAGATAATAAACTTCACAAAGCTGTCCTCTGACCCCCTCAGACATACCCTGTCCCACACACAGGTCCTACACATACACAAATTAATGTAAGTAACTGAATCAATAAATAAAATTAGGAACTTCTGTTAAAACAAGTGAATATTCTGAATAGCTTGACATAGACCTGATAAGAAAAGGCTCTGAACCAGTATTTAGGGAATTCCAAACTGTTTTGTTTATTTGTTTGCTTGGTAGGTTGTTTTTTTTTTTCAGTTACTCTTGGCTATTAACCAAAATATGAACCTTTGAAACATTTCATATAGATTTAAAAACCCTTATTTGGTGTTTACATTCTTTACATAACCTTTCATTTGGTGGCTAACTGTGATATGTGGCTATTACAGCTGCAGGTTATCTTTCCAGAAACCAAAGTCTTGCTTGAACTTTAAATTGTGTAAAAGTATACAATGAATTTAGATTATACATCAGCCTACAGTTAATGCTTTCTGAGGTCGTCCTAGGGCCAGTATTACCTTTCTGTCATTCTTCTGTCTGAATAGCTTTGAATATTCAGGAGAACAGGACAGAGTAAAGGTTGAATTGACTTACCACAGTGGCGGCACCCCAGAGCTTAGCTGGCTGTTACCTACCTTGTGTTCTAGATGTGTCTGGAGACAGAAACAAAGTTCATGAGGCGGTGTCCTTATGTTAGGGATACACTCAGACATGCTGCCTGTTATTCATTCTCCGTCTTCCCTGCCTTCCCTTTCCTCATTTGCTCATCTTGACTTCGGCTTTTGGGCGACTGTTTCATTTGTGGAACACTGCCCTAGAGGAAGCCTTAGAGTATGATTTAGAACATTTGTTTTGCTTGTTTATGATCTTATAATTGCCTTGGAGAGTTTCAGGTTACTTCATTCAGTGTCAGTAAAAACTCATCCTGATGTATGCTCTCTGACCTGTGATAGCATTCCTTTTTGAACTGTCATCTGACTATGGCAAGAATCTTTATTCTGCACCTGCTGTTCTGGATGTTGTGGCAGGGAATAATATTCTTCTTACTCTTTACTTTGTATCTAGTGGATGAGTCTTGTCCCATGAATTATATGGAACATTCAGCAGTACTAAAAATTTTTTCCAGTGTAAGGATAGACTGGAAGTTCCAATTTTAGAAAAGTGGTAGAAATAACTGGAACAGAAGGGAAAAATTTTTAGCTGATACCAATTACTTCTGAGAAAGTCAAGCTTGATTACATAAAATATGTTGAATAAAACTGAATTAATTGCTTAATATAAACCCTTCTTTGAGTTTAGAATCTAAATTATGTCTATATTCTAGGGAGACCAAAGACAGGCAGCAGATTCCTCCCAATTCCAGGGGCTTGGGTGCAGTGACAACTTTTTGAAGGGTAGCTGTCTACATTCCAGGTGCTTGGAAGAGGTTTGAGTGATGTGTTGTAAATGATTTAGACACTTCCGAGAAAGTCTGATCTCCGCTGAAGAAGAGCAAAGAGAAAAGTGAGCAGCAGGTAGAAGGAACTGTTAAAATGTAGATGTTAAAGCCAGGGGTTGTGGCCCAAGCTGGCCTCCAACTCACAGCAGTCCTCCTGCTCCAGACTCCTCAGTCCCAGGAGTACACATCTAAGCGCCAGGTCTGGGTCAAGATGTCTTTCTGGAGAATAGAAAGTTTAAAGCTTATGGAACAGTAAAGGGAATTTCTCTTTCTGATCTCGGGTATTTTGTTTTACATAATTGGTGGTTTTTCTTAAAAAATAGTATTAGTAATAGTCACTAAAAAATGAATGTTAAACAGGAGGTGGATACAGATGAAGTTTCTGTACATTTAAGCAAATAGAAAATGCTTGGACTTTGAAATTGCAAAATGAGCATTAATCTGTTCTTGCTGCAAGTCTTTATAAGCACAAGGAAGGTTGCTTTGACCTTTCTAACTGCTAAGGTTCTGTCTTGATTCTCCTCCTCACTGCAGTCTTACCTTCTCCCTCCTTTTTTTTTTTTTTTTTTTTGAGATAAGGTGATAGATATATATACTACTTATTATCATTCCATGCATGCATGCATACATACATGCATACATACATACATACATACATGCAAGCACATGCACACACATATATATGTATAATTTCAATAATGAATTAGCTTAGTGAAGTCTCATCATCTAATTATTAAAGGAGAGAGAAAGAAATGACATTTATATTAAGTGTTCAGCATTTACTGTTATGGGTGCTATTCTTGGACATTATTCTTTGATAGGTTCAGTTATTCCCACCTAGCAATTGTATACAATGTTGTTTTTTAATAAGAGAGAAAATTGAAGTTCTGAGAATTGCCTTGAGATCATATCACTAGAAAGTCAGTGGAGTGATCACCTAATCCTCTTCCCTCATTCCTGCATCTGTTTGGATACTTATCCCTGGTACTGTTAGGTTCTGCCGCATGGGCAGGTCTCTGCCCTCATGGTTCTTACACTCTAGTCAACAAATTGTTGCAAGCTCTCTGGCAGAAACTAACAAGCATGAAGATAATAAATAATTAAGTAATTAGGGATGGATGTCATTCACAGGCACATTTATAAGACCCAAATGAGTAACCATGAGAGTTATAGTCAGAGAGTTTTGTATGTAGGAGCAAGCTATTGAAAGGCCTAGGAACAGGACAAGCTGACCATTGGCAGCTATGTGGACACACTTGCTGTAGAGCATTAGTGGAGGAGTACCACAGTGAGTACAGGGACTGACAGGTTTGAAGATTGTGGTAAACTTGAGTTTTATCTTAAAAGTTAACTATTGGAGAGGTTTAAACGGCATGATATAGTTTTTATTTTGACTCAGTCGCTTTTTCTATACAGTGTGGGACCTTTGAAGTAGTTAGGGTAGTCAGGAAACTTCAGGCTGGTGAGAGGCACAAGTGGTTGGAACAAGCTGGTGGTAGGGAAGATGGATGGATATTGTGTATCCTGTTGATACACAAGGGGGTTCCTTTTTCTTCCTGGGAGAGGAAAGAGAGGAGAGGGGAGCATCAATATGTTTGTGTACTTGGGCACAGAAGTGCGGGGTGGGATGATATAATCACATCTGAGTGTTACTATGTATTTTCTTGAAGTCATGGAACCTGAATCATGAGGTAAGACTGCAGAGGAGGATACAGAGGGTATTTTCTGTTCCTTCCATTCAGCCTAACAGTTTGGACCCTTGGGAAGTTTCTGTTACTCCATCTAGAAAAGACAATAGTAAGGACATTCAGTGTGAGAAAGACGCCGTCCATGTTACCAGGCAGGACATTGTGATGAAAAGCTTGGTCAACAGATGACAAGAACATGAAGGGGATGGATTGCAGGAGAAGCCTAAGGCTCTCAGGGAGAGCCCTGCTTCCAGGCTCATCTTTTCCCCACTAAGTATAGAGCATAAATTTATGCAGTCTTGGGAGTTGAACAGGCAAGAATCCAAGGGTTAGTATGGAAGTGAGGTGTCATGGACGCCTTTGCCCAGATTCAATGCTTTGAAGTAAGTGATCAATAAAATGGCTTTATGTCATTGGAAAAGTCAATGTGTTAGTAGACTGATGAATTTCAGAAGAAATTTGGAAGAGTAAAGGATCTTTTTACTGGATCTTATATAATTTATTAATAGATGATATAGTTTTGGCAGGCTCCAGAACATTGACATAGATGAAGCTGACAGGATAATTCTCTGTTTTCTTCCTAAATGTTTTATAACTCAATGTCCTGCCTAGAGAATCAGTATGATGTAGTAAAGTTGTTTTAACTGATGCTCTCACTAGTGAAGGAATCTGACTTGATGCCTCCTTTAATTCACTTAAACACTTCAGTTTTTAGGTAATACAAATGGTACCCACCTTTCAGTCTTAGGATTAAGTGAGCACATAGATGTTCATCAGTTGGGACTTAACCCTTTCTGATAGGAGGAAGAGAAAATGCAAAATGAATGCATATATCTAATGCATTCTAAAGTATGACTAAGATAGTCAAGATTTTTGTTGCTTGTTCTCATGACACAAAAACATTTCTTACTAATAGAGTACAAAACTGCTTTATAAAAAATTCAATGATTAATTGTAAGGTCAATATAAAGTGGCCTCCCCAGGGAAGACAAACTAGGACTAGTGATTTTGCTCTGGTTCTTTTCGCTCTATGCTTTCTATGTGTAGAGGCCTGTTGCTTCATTATTAATACTAATACTATTTTTTACATTGTTGTAACAGCTGCTAACTAGTCCCGAAGTGATTCAGTCATGCCATACATACAAGTCAGGGTGACTTTTCTGAAATAAACGCAGGGTTTTGTTTGTTTGTTTGTTTGTTTGTTTTATGTAACTTTCTTGCATAAAATCTAGCAGTAGATCCCATGAGGTGGTTTAGCTGGTAAAGGCCTTGCCACCAAAACTAAACACCTGAGTTTGGTCTCGAAGACTCACATGATAGAAGAATAGAATCAATACCCACAAGTTGTCCTCTAACTTCTACACATATGCCAGGGTAGTACACACATGCACACATGCACATGTCCATGCCTACGCATGTAAATAAATAAAGCATGGAAAGTCCTAGAAGCATCTCTCACCCCTGCCCTTGTGCAGTGTTCCTGCATCCCATCACTTCCTGTGTATCCTGGCCAGTGCACACGCTGTTTCTTCGGCCTGGTTTATCTTTTTTTCTCATCCACTGTCTACACTAGGCTACTACTTGCTTGTCTTTCAGCTTTCATTTAAGGGTTGTTACCTCTAGAGAGTGTTTCTCAAATATAAAAGCCTAATATAAAACTTAAAAATGTACACACAAACACATACTTACAATGCATACACATAGACACACACACACAAACACACACACACTCTCCAGTGATCATGCTAGAAAAAAGACAACAAAATTAATGTTAGTGTATTTAACCCAGTATGCCTGAAATGAGATATTCTGGATTACGTTTTCATGAAAAAAATCTTCCGAGACAGTGTAAATTTTATATTGAGGGCCGATTTCAGTTCAACTAACCATGGTTGAACTGCTCACTAGACTTTGAAAAAGTCAGTGTCTATTAAAATTGAATAAAATGTTCTGTGTAGCCCAGTAGCTTTACTTTTAGGTATAAACTCAGCACAAGCACGTAGTGTGTGCCAAAAGGCACATACAAGGGTAGATAGCATCCTTACTTGTTTTAGTCCCAGCCCGCACACACCCCATGCTTACATCACCAGTGAGGAGGTGAGTAACGTTGGCTATAGTGTGGAGCACAGTACAGCAGCAGTTCTCAGATTCAAAGTCAAGAATTGTCAGTTTGGGAATCCAAAGAATATTTTTAAATTGGGGCTGCATATTTCTGTAAGCCTGTAATAGAAATTAAAGTGTTAATATTAATTTATTTAAAATGTTAATAAGAAACATGTTGCCTGTTATTACCATACCTACATTGATAATTAAGACATGTTAAATGACATATTTTCTACAACAACAAATGCAGTGAGAAGACTGGAATTACTTTTACATTTGTGCACATTATTGTAGAGTTCTGGTTGTGTGTAAACCATGCTTGATGTGGTAGCAGACAATGCTTGTTGAATAAATGAATTCATTTATCCGTAACCGAAGCAGATTACATTCATGGTATTCCTAATGTTGAAGTATTTTCACATTGTAGAGTGCTATAGCAGGTTGGTAAGGACAGCATTTATGCTGAAATACATCCACTGCTATCTGTTAGACTTTGCATTCGTAAGATCAGTCTGTAGCCACCA
The DNA here is from genome assembly GCA_019843815.1 of Montemys delectorum. NCBI lineage: Eukaryota > Metazoa > Chordata > Mammalia > Rodentia > Muridae > Montemys > Montemys delectorum. Next base: position 8,583 of record JADRCD010182359.1, read on the forward strand.
AGGCTTTGCTTTCTTTCTCCCTCCATCCCTCCTTACTCTTGTAACCTGACCTGCCCCCACCCCTGCCTGATTTTCATATCTGCTCATCCATTTTTTCTGTTGTTGATTTTAGTGGATAGAGTAGAGCACAAGTTTTCAGTGTTTGAGTTGTGATTGTTTTGCCTTTTAAGACTGGGAAAGCGAGGTGTGTGTGTGAGCAGTCTAGGTCCTGTGGTAAGAGCAGAAATGAATGGTTTTGTCTTTATAAGAACGGCTAAAGAAATGTTGCTGTCCCTGCTGTGGTTAAATGTTATTAAACTGAACAAGATAATAGAGATGAACCTGGAAGAAAGCGTAGACTTCAGCTTGGACTAGGCTTTAGAAGAAATGGAATGGCTTGAGGAGAACTGAAGCTCCCATCTAAAAGGCGGGAGCTGGGGGTGAGCGAGAGGTGCCAGAACAGGATATGTGAATTGAGCTCAAGTAGGGGTTGAGAGTCCCTTAAATCACCGTAAGGCGCAGTGGACCTGTTTATATACTACCAAATAACAGTCTGAAGCACAAAACAGCCAGTTCTCTTAGTGCTGCTATCAGACTCGGTCTGAGTACTAGCTAAAATAGTTGTGGACCACGTGAAAAACAGTGGCCTAATTAAGTTAACTTAACCCCACATTACTTTCCTACCATATTATTGACATACGCTGTACATATTTATGGGGCGTAGCATCATAATATGCATATATATGTATTCTGTGTAATGATCAAATTAGACTACCATTTTGTCTCTTTTTTTGTGTGTGCTAGGAAACTTTAAATACTTTTGATTTGTTGTGAAATATGTAATAAATTGTGAACTGTAGTTGGCCTGGTGTGCTTATGTGTGAATATGGAAGAGACATTTGGAATTAGAACATAGGATGTGCCCCTGGTTTTGCTTCATTATTTTATTTTTACTCTCTAATTTAGCCAACTGTAGTGGCAGCACAGACCTGTAATCCTAGCACATAAGGCGTGGAGGCAGGAAGATCCAAGAGTTCAGGGCCAGCCTGACACCTGTCAAAAACCAAACACACAAAAGAAATCTCTGTTCTCAGGCAGGAGTTAGCTCCGACAGACAGACATGACAGTTCCAAAGGTTTATTAGCGTTCTTAGGAGTGTGTGCACATGATGCCTTTGGAGGGATAACTCCTTGGCTTTTTTGTTTGTCTTTTCCCAATTTCTTCCTATGTCACAGTTGCTGATTTATAGTTTCTGAGAATATAGTATTTCATCTATATTTTATTTTACTTTAAGCTAAAAATGATTTTCTCTTAAATCATTTCTACATTTGTGGTTGTCGCTCCTGTCATTCTTAAGTGCCATCTGTCTCTGCCTTGCCACCGTTTCCCTGGACAGTCTCACCACACATATGTGTCTGGACTGAGGTTGTTCTATCCAGCCCTTGCTTGGTTTTATGGTATACTGCTTTCAATGTATTCTAACTTTTTAGATGACTACTTTTTAATCTTCTCTTTAAAATTATGGGGCAAATTGGCCTTGTTTTCTCTGCTGTGTAAAGTTTTGTGAATGTTAACCTAAGTACAGATTCGGACACTTGGTATCAAATTCTGGACATAGAACATGTGGCATTACTTTGGATTTCCCCCTGCTATTCCGTGATGACTGCGCCTGCTGCCTACAGTGCTGACCTTGATGGCCACTGATGTGGAATTACCAGCTGTGCACGTTGGAGACTGTCAAGTTCCTTTAGTTAGCATGGCTGAGAGTCCTCCCATCTTCACGTTTGTCAAGGTTTTGTTCCTTTTTATTGGTAAGCAGTATGCCATTGTGTGGATGAACCTCAACTTAATCTCTTGTAATAATAAACAACTATGGATAGGTTTTGTGTGTATGTGAGCTTTAATTTCTCTAGAGGGAATATTTAAGGGTGGGGTTCCTGTGTCTTAAGTTTCATACATGTATTCAAAATATAGGAGGAAGCACCAAGCTGTCTTCCAGTGTTTAACAGTTTTTGTGCTGACCAGTATATGTGACAGCTGCATAGCTTCGCCAGGTTTTGGTAGTCTCCATAACTGTTTTCATCCAAAGCTTATGTAGCTGTAGCTCCTGATTTTACTTTACATTTCTAAGTAGCTAATAGTCTTGAACATCTTTCACATGCCTTTTTTCCCCATCGTGGATGAAGTAGTGAAGTTCATTATTCATTTTCAGTCATTTTCCATTAGCTGTTGAAGCTTAGGGGTCCTTCCTGTATGCCCCTCTTGTGTCTACAGTTTATCTTGAGCCTGTCAGAATTTTACAGCTTAGTTTATGATGCTTTTTACCCAACTACAGATCAGGAAGGGGTTTTGCTTTTTCTAAAATCTAATTGTTGTACATTGTGACCTAAGATCCATTTTGATTTATCATTTTATAAGAATAAAGTTTGTAAAGAAGTTCCTTTTTCACAAATAGTTTCAATACCATTTGCTGGAACTATCCCCTGTCCCATTTGAGTTGCTCTTCCTTCCAGGGTTAAGTGAGCACATCACTGGGTCAGTTCTAGATTCTCTGTTCGCTCTCATGCCTGCTATGAAGCACTTCACCTTTCAGATCAACCTGATTGCTGTAGCTTTGTGATTAGTCGTAAGTGGGATGGTACTCTCCATCAAAATTTCCTGATTTTTTTGATATCCATTCCTTTCTACAGTATGTTGTCAAGTTAGCTCATTTTTGTCTAGAAAATATCCTGATGTGTTTTTTTTTGTTTTTTTTTTTGTTTGTTTTGTTTTTGCTTTTTTTGTTTTTGTTTTTGTTTTTTTTTTTATCATATAGTTTTAAACTTCTATACTACTCTGGAAAAAAATTGACATCTTCACTCTCTTAGTTTCTACTCCACAAATATGGAATCTTTCCATTTTTTTAAGTCATTAATTTCTTTTATTGGTACTAGATTTTTGGTTTGATAGATGTTTTTACTATTTCATTTGAGACCTATTGAAAATGATAATGTTAGTCTGGAAGATGGCTCAGGAAGTGTGAAACTTCCAACTCAAGCCTGAGGACCTGAGTTCAAATCTCCAGCACTCATGTCAACAGTTAGGAGTGACTGTGCATGAGCCATAACCGCAGCACTACTGGGAAGCAGGCAGGAGGATTGCTGAGGGTTGCTGGCCTGACTCTAGGTTCAATGAAGGACTGTCTCAAGGGGGTGAGACACTGATAGGTCAGGACACCTAATATCTCCTCTGATCTCTGCACTTGGATACAGGTATGCATCAGCACACACACGTGTGCTTACCTCCCCTACTTCCCCATCCCACATACATACAGATATGCACAGAAATAACTTAATTAAAAAATGAAAATAATATTTCTAAATTTGACTTCTAAGTAATTTTTTTTATATATAAAGTGGTCGTGGTGAATAAGTAAGCTCACTTAGTAGTTTTAGGGATATTTCTGTTTATTTTTCTGGAATTTCTTTCATATTTTAATTTTGTTAATAAAGACTGTATTACATTTCTTTCTAACTGTATAAACGTGAAACAGAGTCTCAACTGCCCTTGAGCTTAAGACCCATCTATTTCTGCTTCTGAAATGCTAGGGTTACATGCATGCACCATACCTGGCAAACAGTTTTTAAACATTTCACTAGTGTTTCATTCTTAGAATAATCCAGTCAGTCATTGTATGTTACAGGTTGTGTTTGCTGGTTGTTTTGAGACAGGGTTTGAGTCACTCTCTAGCTCAGGGTTTCAGTCACTCTCTAGCTCAGCCTGTTCAGGAACTCAACAGACTGTCTTTGGACTCATGGCAGTCTGCCTGCCTCAGCTTCCAGTGTGATGGCATTGGAGGTGCAAGCCACTGTGCCTGCTTCTTTGTTATTCATTTCCAGATATGTACTGTGGACATCAACATTTTTACACTTCATCCTTTAGAGAGTACAATTCCATTGCTTTTAGTGTATTCACAGACTGGCAACCATCACTCTTGCCCAACTTGAGAATATTTGCTCACCTCCAGGAAAAAACCTGTCAGCGATCATTGCCTGTTCAGCACTCTTTCCAGCCTGGCAACCATGATCAATTCTGTCACCACAGATTTATCTGGATGTTTCACTAGATATAATCATACGATATGCGATCATTTGTTCCTTGCCTTTACCTCGTAAATGTTGTTTTCATGATTTATCTGTGCTATAGTATGACTCAGTATTTTATTCCGGTTTTGTCCGGAACATGCCCTCTTCTATGGCTCTGTCACATTTCGTTTATTCCTGTTGTGTGGCATTTCAGTGGTTGTCACTTTTTGTATTTTCCTGTATATTTAGAGAGGAGTGAAATTCATGATTCATATCAGAACTCTCTTGGTCTTTGTAAAGAACTCCAAGTTGCTCTCCAGACGGCAGTGCAGTTCTGTGCACTGAAGACCCTACTCCTTACTGATGCTCTGCTGCCTGTCTTTTCTAATCGAAGCTACCCTGATGGGGATGAAGTGGATGTCGTTTCAGTTAAAACAGTGATGTTGTAGTTTTTGGTTTTGTTCTTGTTTTTCCCTGTATTCGATGACTGTGTGTATGTCCTGTGGAGAACTGTCCTTCAAATCCTGTGACCATTTCTAGTGAGTTGCCTTACCTGCCTTTCTGTTGTGTATGTGAGACTTAGAATCTTTAGTGCATGGTTTACAAGCATTTCTCCTGGTCTGTAGGTTATCATTCACTTTCCTAAAGTCTGCTTCAGCATACAAGTATTTCCAATTTTTAAAAATTATGATTTCTGTGTTTCCTTTTGTTTTGTAGGCTCCTGTTATAGTTAACAATTCATTCTCTAGTCTAAGGTCAAGATTCACTTGTGGACTTTCTGTGTGTTTTTTTTTGTGGAATTGTGTCATTTGGCCATTATTTTAAAGTCTCTGGTCCATTTTGGCATATCTTTTAATCTAATGTGAGGTAGGTCAACTCATTCTCTGTGCATGTGACTTTCTGTTTAGGATTATTTGTTGAAAAGACTTTTTCCACATTTAATTTTCTTGACACCTCTGTCACAGAGCAGCTGTTCTTAATCCTGTTGCATTTATCTGTTCATCCCTATCTTAATTTCTTTTCCTATTGCTGTGAGAAGATTCTCTGAGGAATGTAACTTGAGAGAGAAATGTTTATTTGGTCCCAAGTGCAAGGGGCACAATGCGTCCATCCGGCTGGGGAGGCCAAGGCAGAGAGCAGAAGCAGCTGGTCACATTGCATCCACAGTCAGAATGCAGAGAACCTGATGAATACACCCTGCTGCCCAGCACACTGTCTGTCTCCACTCAGGGCATGGCATAGCCAGGCAATGGCATACCTGCACTGGGTGTTCACTGTCTCCACTCAGGGCATTCACAGCCAGGCAATGGCATATCTGCACTGGGTGTTCCCACAGGGCACAGAGTCCGTCTCCTTGCTGACTCTAGAGTCTGTCAAATGACAGTTAACTCCTATGCCAGTGCCCTGTCATGGCTCACCTATGCCAGTGCCCTGGCATGGCTTACCTTTCTAGTAAGTTTTCAAATTAAGAAGAATGAATTCTGTAGTTGTTCATCCTTTTTAAGGTGGTTTTGGGAGTGATCACAAGTAGGAGGTTAGGTTTGAACCTAGACACTTTAGCTGCACTATATGTGCTGCCCTCCTCATTTTCACATTTTTTTTTTACTTAATAACTTGAAAAAGCAAATGAAGCTTCTTAAAGTGTATGTATACACATTTATAAGAGGGATTTAAATGGGGTTAAGCTATAAGAGAAACAGTGTCTCCTTCAGCCATATACCACAGGCTATGAGTTATTTCTTTTCAAGTTGTTGGTCACTGGGTCCCATAAACACCCCCCAAAACATTACAGGCCATTATTGCTTTTGGTGATCTTCTAGAATTCTGTGATAAGACCCTAATGCTGAAGATACCATGTAGTTGGGTCATGGAACATGGAGAAATCAAGCTGGTACCAACCTGGAAACTTCATCCTATGCTGGAATGTTCTTTGTACACCACTGGAGAAGAGAAGTCTTCATCAGCCTCACCAGCTGTGAACCCTGAAAGCTGCAGTAACAGCTGGTCTGGGAAAATGTCCTCCTCCAGCTGGTGCAGCAGTAGGACCTGTGCTCTGACACTATGCTGCTGCTTTCTGCTGGGCTGCCTGGAGACCTCCCTCAACTCAGCACCTCTTTGTAAACAAGCTGATTTAATTCTTCTTGCATTTATCGTTTTTAATTTATTACTCAAACTTATCTGGTTGTGAGTCTGCTGATAGATGAGCCAGGGATACTGGATTATTAATGTTTTCTGAATGTATTCCAGTTTGTTCTTAATTGAAACTTCTAAGTGGCAAGTTGCTTGGTTATTGGATTTTTATACTACCTCCCCTCAGGGCTTGTTGTAAGGCTATTAAATGACTTACACAAATACTGTCTACATCAAATGGTAATTTTCTTTTTTCTTTAGTAGATATACAAATGACAACATATAGAAACAGTAATTGGATAGTTAATAAAGTTAGAAAGATTAACTTCAGAAGCATTTTAAAACACCACCAACCAATTTAGCAAATAAGTAAAAATCAAACTATCCTATCAATTGTTCAGAATCATTAATGAAGACAAAACAAGACTAGTTAGGGCTCAGTGAAATGTCCATTCATACTTTGCTAACAAATGCTCATCTTTGGCTCATGTGTTTTGGGTATTATTTGACATAACTTGGACATATCTTTTCTCCATAAACTAGTGTTGATCACTAGGTTATTTATAGTTTGCTCATATTCATAATTAATGCTGTAATTGATAAGCTTTTGTTAATTTTTCGTTGCTTTTTGTATTTTTATGAGTCATAAAAGTACAGTTACTACATCATGCTGGAATACTTTTAAAGTTCTCAATAAGAATAATGCTCAATTTGTATTGAATAATCTCTTTTACTAATTATTACTTTGAATGCTTTATATATAATTTAATATTTTCCCCAAACTCAAAATGGATCATATTTAGCTTGATAAGTAAGCTATGGGGAAATTTTTTATGCATTTGCAACCAAGATTTATTTTCTAGAAGAATTTGAGTACAGTAAGCCTTTGCTCATAGATATTAAGATTATGTGTCTTTTACTGCCTTCCCAGTGAACTATCACAGTAATAACACCATAGCGGTGGGCACAACCAGAGCCATAATTATGGTCACTAAATACCATTTGTCACAGAAAGGATTCAGGGGTCATGGGATGGATGATTAGTTCCACTGTGGTGTAGACAACATAACAGAACTGGTTATTCTGCATCACAAAACGGGGAAACTACCTGAGACTAGCAGTTCATGCCAAAAGGCATCTGTTGATGTAATAGGTGTGTTAGCTGAAGGTGAAAATACTTAAACATCAAACCATTAATGAAGACAGTTGATTGCAATGCCCTGGATGTTTAAAAAACTGTTCCTCCTGTCCACTTAAAATAGGACACACATTTTGCTGTAACAAACAAATGAGTTGATACCAGTGAAGACAAATGGCTGGCACACTGTATCCTCTGAAAATAAGCACCTGTGAGGAAAGAATTAAACATTTATATGTTTCTCTTTATGAAACAGTGTATCAGGGTAAGCAAATGCCTTAAAGGGAAAGTTTTTATTGAAGCACAGCCACTGGTTTGTGTGCATATACTCTGTTGCTTTTGTGCTGTGGTGACAGAGTTTGCAGCAGACTGACTACAAAGCCTAAACTGTTTGAAGATCTCTTTTTACAGAAAATGTTTGCTAATCCGTGAACTAGGTGGGCAAAATTAAATGAGCTAGAAAGGAAGTGATGCCACAGAATGTGGACATGAAGTAGATGGTCTCCTTTTTGTAACAATTAGTCTGTGGACCTGCGGTCAGATCAGTCCAAGTTCAGAGCTACTAAAACAGTTACCAAATGTAACAGAGATTTCAGCAGAAGGCTTTGTATGAACATGCTGAAAAGATGCCTAGGAGATAATCAGGAAAATCAGATTATGGCCTGGTCATATTAGATGATATTGAGAACTCTTTAGAATCTTCTTAATAGCATTATGGATAAGTAGAGCTGCACTTTGAGACACAAAGTGGACTGATAATTAGCATTCACATTTAGCATAGCTCCTAGAAAGCCAGTGGGGAAGGTAACAGAATCAGTAATCAAATGCCAAACTCTTAGGCCAGCAAGACCTACACTTTTCCCTAGGTGTGGCAGGCTTTCAGATAGCTTGCTTTTTTTGAAAATTCCTTCATCCCCTGGATTCCATGTCAGTGTAAGCAAAGTAGTTCTCTCTTGCTTCACTGAATCCAGATGTCATTTACAGAGCAGCAGTCCAGGATGAGTCTCCATCATCTTGTTTTCATACCTGATTCTATTCAGTAAAGAGGAGATGAGTATTGTCAGTTTAATTGCTGCCCTTGAGCCTCCGGTTCCTTAGATGGGGCTGTTTCAGTTGTTTCTGAGATGGTTGTGAAAGGAAGTAGTAGGCAAATGATGAAACTTCTAGCTCCAATGAGACATATTTATGTCTTGGGAGGTATTGTGAGAGAATTAAGTACATGATTTTTGTAATAAGATAGACCTAAGCTTGGATATTATGATTTCTAGTTTTGTTACTATGAACAAGTTATTACTATCTTTAACATTTAGTTTCTTTGTATATACTAGAGATAATACCCATTTCAGATACTTCCATGGTAGTTAAGTAAATTGAAATCAGTGAAGATATTTATGGGGCTGAGATGGTAGCTCAGTTGGTAAAGTGTCTGTTTTGGACCTGAGTTTGATCCCCAAAATCTGTGTAACAAAAAGTCAGGTGTGGCAGTGTACATTTGTAATCTAAACTCAAGGGAGGTAGAGTCAGACAAACACACAGACATACAATGACGCACATGCACAGATACACACACACACACACACACACACACACACACACACACACCTGTATATACCCATAAGATATCTTCTCTTTCACTCAGGGAAGCATACATGCATAACAGGTAGGTATATTTACCTGAATCATTTTTAAAAGTTACACAAAGAATTAAGTCCACATGGGTATCTCTATAAGATTTTATTGTGTGTGTATGTGTGGGCTCATACACATATGCAGGAGTGCAGGCAGACTCGGCCATAGCACTCAAGTGGCAATCAGAAGGTGACTCTCAGGAATTGAGGAATCCTGGGACTGAATGTAGGTTGTCAGACCTGCCACATGCCCCACTGTCCACTGGGCCATCTTGCTGACTCATAGGTGATAAATGTTTTAGTCTTAAGGAGTAAGTAAGTTGTGAGATAATCTTTAGAGGTAACTGGGAAGCTAGCTGTTCACCGAGAGAGAAAGAGGATTATCATATTTATTAAGATTATAATCTGTAAGCTAAATAAGAGCCCAGGAATCAGGAAAGTGAAAGTGGTGGCAACATGCTTTTTCCTTGTTTCTCCTCCTCTTCCTTGCTCCATCCCAGCAGGTCATTAACCCTAATAGAGACAGAGCTTTTCCTTCAAGTGGGAGGCTTCTCAGCAACTTTAAAAGTCCTTTATCAAGTAGCTTATATCCCAAAAGAAGGTCACTGCTAAGCAATGGTCTCTATTGCATCTAATTAGGGTGACAGTTAATCTGAATTTTTTTCCTCTTTGTGAATTTCAGAATGCATTCACTCATGAGGAATACCTGTCTCCCTTCCTTCATAGGCTTTTCTGTTCCTTTCCTTGTCTTTGTTTACCTTCTTAACAACTGTAACATCAAACCAAATCTTTCATTACACTGAGGGTATTTTACGCCTTATTTCAAAAACTGTTCAAATTTTGAACAGTTAAATCAGTACGCATTTAGAAATCTTACCACTGGAAGCTGGGTGCTCTGGGTGATGGTGGGGCCAGCAGAAAAATGCCCAAGTTACTCAGACTTCAGTTGAATTTACGGCTGTAGTATGTCTTTAGAAGTCAGTACCAACCTGATGTACCTTCTCTGTCCTAAACATAGACACATACATCCTGAGCTGGGTGAGAGGGCTTAACAGACTGACTGATGGTAGTCCAGTGGACTGTTAAGGCAGAGGGAGCACCATGCTAAAAACAGCAGAGTTCCAGAAACAATCTAGAACATGTATGCGTATAGTAAAAACAACGGGTAAGCTAATGCTAAAAGTTAAAAGATGGAGATGACCCAAGTCATGGGGCTTATGAGTTCTCATGAATAAAATGACAGGCCTTTAAAAAATGTCCGTAGCAGTCCAGAGAAGGAGAAGATGAGAACAGTGCCAGGGGTCAGAGAGCGGCAAGATCAGAACCAGGAGGCCAACCCATGGGCTGACTTAGCAGGTGTCCTTCTCCTGTCTAATGAGAACAGGTACTGTTCTGTGTTTTATCCATGTGGAACTTACATCAATGCGGAAAGATGCATAAATGTAATAGGGACACAAGATAGATGAAGAGTGTGAAGAATCAAGAGAACTTAGTGTATACTACCTGAGGAGAAGGGGAGATGATAAAAGATGACTGACTTTTGGGTTTCTGTTTGGACAAGTAGGAGATGGTAGTGTCATTCACCAAGAGATGGAAGAGGAAGGTTGGAGGGCATGTGGAGAATTTCAGTCTCAAGCTTGATCTGTGTAAGTAATATTAAGGCACAATGGTGCCATAGCAAAATAGTCTTTAGGGTAAATCTAAAAATAATAGTATGGTGCTGGCAACAACCCAGACCCGGAGACCTCGAAATAGAATAGAAAACCCAAAATCAGACACATGTGGTAACAGCCATCTGTTTCTTGACAGAAGCATATATGGGGAAAATAGTCTCTATAGTACGTGGTGCTGGGAAAGCTCATCATCCATGGCGACTGAAACTGGATGCTTAGCCCTGCACAAAAGTCAACTCCAGCTGGACCCAAGACAAAACCTGATTTGTAACAACTAGAGGAAGCTTAGAAGAAATACTCCAGGCCGTAGTCCTATAAGCAAGGACTTTCTGAGAAGGACTCCAGTAGCTCAGGAAACAACTAGAATTGGCAAAGGTTGCATGAAATTGATAAGCATCTCCCAGCCAAGGAGGAAGAGCTTAGTGAAAATTCACAAGGAAAGAATGGGGATCTCATCAGCTGTTGGGGCGACAGAGGAACAATATCCAAAATTTAAGAAGAAAACACACCCTTTGGAGAGAGTTAGTCCAGTCAACAAATTAACCACAGATGATTTGAAAAACTACAAGTAGCCAGTAAATGCAAAACAATGTCTAACCTCTTAAGCCACCAGGGAAGTGCAAATCAAAAGTGCAAAGAGATTCCATCTCACCAGTCAGAATGGCTGCCATCAGGGGCTCCAGAGAGGAGTTATGGCAGGGATGCTAGGGAAAGGAACACTTAGACACTTGGTGAAGATATAAGTTCATCCAGTCACCAGGGACATCCGTGTGGAAGTTACTCATACACTTTAAAAGCAAGCTCCCAACGTAGTACAGTTACACTCTCCTAGCTTATACCCAGGAAGGTGTAAGCCTGTATAGTGGTGAGTGTTTAGATAGCTTTGAGCTTCCTCCTGCTGGGGGATTGTGCGTCTAGCCACTCGCCAGAGCTCTCTGGATCCGCTAATACACAACACACACACACACACACACACACACCAGCTTAATTTTGATAAGTCTTCCTCCTGCTGGGGGATTGTGCGTCTAGCCACTCGCCAGAGCTCTCTGGATCCACTAATACACACACACACACACACACACACACATACACACACACACACACACACACACACACACACACACCAGCTTAATTTTGATATGTCTTGCCTTGACTAGCTCAATGACTGGGCACTTACAAACTACCCCACAGCTAGCTAGCACACACTCCCCTCCTCCAGTATGCTTGAATTAATACTTGTTAAATCTATATCTCTACTACCCCAGACCCAGTCAGGGGAGTGGCCCCTGGGATTTCCTGGATTCTTACATGTCGGCGAGCCTTTAAGTTTCATCTTTCTGCTTTGCTGTCATGGCATGGTCCTTTCCTATGCCTCTCCTCTTCTCCCCCTCATACTTTGTCAGGGAAATCTAAAAGTCCTACCTCTTTCACCTTGCATAGCCATTGACCACTGCCTCTTTACTGATCAGACAAACACCAGTTGGGGACAGGGACCCTCAGCAACTGGACATGGCAGATTCCCATGTGTTTCGGGGAGCCAAATTAAAACAAAACATTAGAACTAATCTCCTCCAGCCATATCCTGTAGATCTGTTTTTATCCTTGCACTTTCAGCCTAGATGTCCATGAGCAGATGAATAACGTGGCATTTTTATCTATCTATAAAGAACAAAATGATGCTCTTCACAGGGAGATGGAACTAGAAATGATCACATTAATTGAAAGTCAGTTCCAGGCACATATCGCTGTTTTCCTCTGATGGAAGGAATGGAATTTGAGGGCATGAAAGTCCAGGGAACAAATCTAGGGATGTAGCTAGCAGGCAGAAAGAGGAAGGGTACCAGACAGGCCTCACTAGTGCTAGTGTATGTCACTCTGTGTGTGTGGATTGTTGCTGAGGTCTGGTCTCTCCCTATTGTAATGTTAATTCTATGCCAGAAGGTCTTTTGTTGTGCAAACCTTGTTCCTTAATTTAAAACTATTGGTTAAATAAAATTGGCTGCAGCCAATTACTGGGGAGATTAGAGGTAGGTGGGTTTTGTGTTTTGGAAGTGGGGAGGAAAGACGAGGAGGAGGAGGGGGAGGGGGTGGGGGAGGGGGAGGAGGAGGAGGAGGAGGAGGAGGAGGAGGAGGAGGAGGAGGAGCGGCTACCATGCTCACCATGCTCGGGGCCAGGAGAAACAGCGAGTATTTGGGGTACAATACTAGGGAGGTAGCCAGGCCAAGCAGTTAGAAAAGTTGATTAGGGGTCACCTCCCTCCCCCAGTAATTGTCAAAGCCAAATAAATTAACCATAGTCTGGCTCTCATTTATTTGTAAGCTAGTCTGGAATAAATTTAAATTGGATTACTACAATTATCATAACAAAGCCCATTACTTTGGTCAATCAGTGTTAAAAACAAACAAAAACCTCATAAATAGTCATTGCAGCCCCTCCTGGGCAGGTGTGAAGAACTCTAAACTTTTCTGAGTGTCTGTCCGTTTCTCTGCAGTTATTGAGCCAAGTACCTGCTTCCTGAGGATGCTAGAAACATCACAACAGTGAGCACAAAGCACCAACTGCACTGATTTGTAGGATATAGGCACCTAGTGAGTTCTGGGAGTCAAGTAAAAATGTGCATCTCAGGAAGGTTCCTGTCATGGTGAGACTTAAGAACTCTTAACATGGAGAGCTTGAGCCTTTAAACATAAGTGTTATTTTTCTTACTGTGACAAAGTTGAGCAGCTTCAGATAGGGACAGTTTGCTTTGAGCTCTGGGTCAGATGGCAGTGGCTCTGGCTATGTCAGTGGAAGTGAGAGGGTGCAGCTGGATAGGAATGGGAAACAGCTAGACTGGAGACAAGAGTGGCTCTACCCTGGGAAATCTTACTCTTAGCCACCTGCCCTACCTCTACCAGCCAGGCCCCATGTGAAGGTGATTCTACAACCTTTAAGTACTGTCAGAAGCTCTTAGAGCTCTCAGTTCCTGCCTGTCTGGCCCTCACTGCTAGTGACTGACATGCACAGCCATGCCTGGCTTTTTATGTGAGTGCCAGGAACTTAAACTTAGATCCTTGTGCTTGCAAAACAAGTGCTCTTATCCCCTGAGCCTTCTCCCCAATCCCACATGCTTTAGTGGGAGAGCCTGACTCTGCACAGCAAAGAAGAAAAGGAGAGCAGGGGACACCATGTCCGCCACATGAATGTCCACAGGCACGCATGCAGCATATACACACAAAGGTGGTTTATCACAAGGACTAGCAAAGATGTAAAGGCACTAATCCTTCATACTTGACTGCTGGGAATATAGACTGTTACAGCCATTTGGAAAGCAGTTTGGTCATACCTCAGAGCAGTAAACACTGGATTACCATATTGTATTCTTTGTGTATACACTGGAGAGTCATGGACGTGCCCTCACAAAAAGTGGCCCCATCTTGCAGTTGGTGAGCAGGAATATGTCCAATAACAGACTATTGCTGAGTCCTAAAAGGGAAGGACGCAGAGAAGAAACAGTTTTCATGTGTTTGACTAGAGTAGATAGTCCATAGAGTTAGAGGACAGGTGGGTGACTTAGCATAGGACAGAGGAGGGAAGGCCAGCTTTCTTTGGGGAATGATGAAAATATTCAGACCTTAGAAAGTGGTTTTGGTTGCATACCTTACTGAATATACTTTTAAAAAATCACTGACTACATACTTTTAAATGATTTTATGAAATATGAAATGTGTTCCAATGTAGCTGTTAATGGAAGTAATGTAAATGTATATTTTGTGAGACTTTCTTGGAATTCTGACCCCCTAATACCTTACTGTTTGTAAATCATAGGAGTGACAGGTAGGAGGCTTTGAATTTGGATCATCTTAAATTTCTTTTCTTGTTTATTATGAGTTCAAGCTAATTTCAGGATGAAAATTATTTCTATCTGCATGAACACTCACCGAGAAGCTTAGCAGCAGAAGTCATAAAGCCTTTTTGTGTTCTCTCTGGGGTGTGATTCATTCTGTGGAAACTGGGAGCTTGCTGTGCTTAGCCTTTTCACTTCCAATAACTTATTATCATCATAAAGATCTCCTTTGTTTTTAGTTGTGTGTGTGTGTACACGCATGTGGGTGCCTGTGGGTGCGTGCTCATGTATGCTAGTTAATGTCAATCAGGTGCCTGTGGTAGCCAGAGGATCTGATCCTCCTGGAGTTAGACTTACAGGCAATTGTGAGCCACCAGCATAGGTGCTGGGACTTGAACTCAATCCCCTGCAAGAATGGCTCCTGATACTAACTGCTAAGCTCTCTCTCTAGCCCTACATCCTGCTTTTCAAGGTATTTCAAACAAAATCTTACTAAGATAGTACAGTAGACTACCTAAAGTATCTTTTCTGTAAAAGTAATACTATAAATAAGCATTACTATCATTTTAAGTGGCAGATACATTCTGGACAGTTGATAAAAAGCTGTTGTGGATGACTTAAATTAGAAGATTGTAGAAGTTAAATAGTTATAGATTTGAAAGTCTTGTAAAGTCTTGAAAGTAAGTACTTGAAATAAAAAAATCTAATCTTAACATTTTGGAGGGAATAGGTATTCAAAAAAGAAAATTATTGGTGTTTTGCCTACATCTGTGTCTGAGAGACTGTTGGATCTCTAGGAACTTGAATTACAGACAGTTATGAGCTGCCATGTGGGTGCTGGGGGTTGAACCTGGATCTTCTAGAAGACCAGCCTTTGCTCTTAACCACTGAGCCATCTCTTCAGCCCCAACATGTTTTTTTAAAGATACTAGGAAGCCTTTCCCCAGAATATTGCACTGAATTCTTTATACGTTTTTAGACAAGCCATAAACAGGTCAAATTATATCTGGGGAAAGTGTATGCATTAGTTTGTTTAAACCACCACATCAAAATGTCACCAACTGTACTTAACAACAGATGTTTGTTTTTCTGCAGTTGTGGATGATGGAAGTTTGAGGGTTAGACGATGCTAGATGCAAGTTTCTGCTGAAACATCTCTTCCTGTGTCCTGTCACTTATCTTCTCTGTGCACATGTCAAGAGAAAACTCTCTGATACTTTTTTCTCTTAAGAGGATGCTCAGATTAGGGCTCAGACTGTAGAACTTCGTTTAGTAGAAAGCCAGGGTTCAGGGTGGTTCTGAGAAATTATATGGCTACTCTGCACACATCTCAGTAGTGTCCTGTGTAACACAGGCAAAAAGACTGTTTCCCCATCAAACTGGTCTTTCTAGCAGACCACATAACAGTTTAGTGTAAAAGACTCATTGGTAGTACAAAGATAAGTATGCATTTGCCTTTGCCTTTTCTTTCCTAATATTGTGTTTAAAAAGTAATGAATGGGTCAGTCTGTAGCTTGTCAGAGTTGAGCACTCCAGGACCAGGGTTGGAGCGCTTCGCCCTGAGGCTATCTGTCTCCTCACAAAGGTTAATATAATTCTCTATGGGACTTATACATAAATATCACAAGGATCATACTATTAACTGTCTTCATAATAGTACCTATAATAAGTATATGCTGGTGTATAAACATACAAATGAAAGTTTAAATGAGAGTTTCACATCTAGGCTGACAGTTTTAAGAACAAAATAAAATATCACCTAACATTAAAAAACAAAAAACCCACCAACCCTTTTGTGTTGTTTGTCAGGGTTGTTCAAGAGACTTCTAATCCTGTGCACTTCTGACATACAGCCTAGGCATTACTGAGCTACAACTGACCTGAAAGTCTCCTCCCTGAGAAATAGCCTTTTTTATGGGACCAGCAGGTGCCATGTATACTTTCAAAAGAAGGAGGCACCCACCAGTCCTACCCAGTTGTAGTGCCTATGAACCACAGTGATGACCAGCATGCCAGTGACTGTTCTGAGGGAGCAATAACAGGGAGGTAGAGCCAACTACCCAGGGTTGGGGAAGTCAGGAATCTTGGAAGAGAACCAGCAATCACTACTTTACTAAACCAGCATAATCCCTAACTAGATTCTAATTATTTGTCTTTGTATCCACTGATAATTTGTTTGTAGATTCCCATGGGACTCTTTTGGCCAACAATTCAATGAGATGTAAACAATTCCTGGAAGCTTCATTTCGTGACAAGAGATTGCCAGTTGGGACTCTCTGTCTTCCCTATTATTTGGTGATTTCATTTAGATCACCTTCATGTATGTATATATGGAAGCATCTACTGCATTAGGTTTCCATATTACCCCTCAAATGCCCCTTAATTTTAGCTGTCTCCCTCATTACCCTCTTCCCTCCCACTCCCCACTTGATCCTTCCTGTCCAGTTCCTCCACCCCATCCATCTATAACGATTCTGTTTGCCTTTTCTAGGGAGATCTATCTCTTTCCTTGTTCCCTCAATCTATACATAATCTCTATGGTTCTGTGGATTGTAGCTTGGCTGTATCATTGACTTAACAGCTAATATCCACATGAAAACAAATACAGATACATACTGTATTTGTCTTTTTGAGTCTGAGATATCTCACTCAGGGTGAATTTTTTTCTAGTTCCATCCATTTACGTGCAGATTTCTTGGTTTCATTTTTTTAACAGCTGAGTGTAAATATACCACCTTTTCCTTATCCATCTGTCTGTTGAGGGACATCTAGGTTGTTTATATTTTTGACTATTATGAGTAGAGCAGCAATGAACACGGTTTAGCAAGTGTTTATATAATATGATGAAACATCCTACATGCCCAAGAGTGGTATCTTAGTTAGGATTTCCATTGCTCTAAAGGAACACTGTGACCACAGCAAATCTTATAAAACAAAACATTTAATTGGGGCTAGCTTATGGTGTCAGAGGTTTCGTCTTTCATCATTATGGTGGGGAGCATGGCGTCCTGCAGGCAGACATGGTACTGAAGAAGCAGAGAGTTCTACATCTTGATCCAAAGGTAGCAGGAGGAAACTAGAGTTTTATTTTATACTGGGCATTGCTTGAGCATTTAAGACCTCAAAGCTCTGCCTCACAGTGACACACTTCCTCTAACAATGTCACACATCCTCTAATAAGGCCACACCTTCTAATAGTGGACCAGGCATTCACACATGTGAGTCTATGGGGCCCAAACCTATTCAAACCACAAGTGGCATGGCTGAATCTTGGGGTAGACCAATTCCCGCTTTTCTAAGAAACAACCACTACACTGGTTTCAGTAGTGACTGCACAAGTTTGCAGTCCCACCAGCAATGCATGGGTGTTCCCTTCACTCCTATCCTCATCATCATAAAGCTGCCACTTGTTTTATTGCTCTTAGCCTGTCTAGTTGGTGTAAGATAAAATCTCAAAGTAGTTTTCATTTGCATTTCCTGGATGGCTAAGGATGTTAAACATTTAAGCGTTTCTCAGTCATTTGAATTTCCTCTTGAGAATTCTGTGTTGATCAGTACTCCACTCTTTATGTTATTTGTTTTCTTAATATATAATTTTTGGAGTTCTTTCTATATTTTGGATTAGGCCCTTTATCAGATGTGTAATTGGTAAAAATTTTTCCAATTTAGTCTGCCACTTTGAAAGATGGTGTCTTTTATTATACAGAAGTCTTTCAGTCTCAGGGGTTCCTATATGTGACTTGTTGATCTTAATGCCTGTGCTATTGATGTTCTGATCATAAAGTCTTTTCCTGTGCCAAATGAGTTCAAGGCTACTCCCTTTCTCTTCAGTCTATCTGGTTTTATGCTAAGGTCTTTGATCCATAGGGACTTAAGTTTTTTGTAGGGTGATAAGTGTGGATCTATTTGGATTCTTCTACATGCAGACAGTCAGTTTGAACAGTATCATTTCTTGAAGATGTCTTTTTTCCAGTATATTTTGGTTTATTCAGGATTATTCTAACTATCCTGGTATTTTTGTCTGTTTGTTTGGTGTGTGTGTGTGTGTGTGTGTGTGTGTGTGTTTCCATATGAAGCTGAAATTGTTTCAAAGTCTGTAAGGACTTCTGTTGGAATTTTGATGGGGATCACTCTGAGTCTGTAGATTACTTTTGGTCGGAAGGCCATTTTTTAATCCTACCAATCCATGAGCATGGGAGATCTTTCTATCTTCTCATGCTCCTCAGTTTCTTTTTCCAAAGATTTGAAATTTTTGTCATACAGGTCTTTCACTTGCTTGGTTAGAGTTACCCCAAGATACTGTATAAAATTTGTGGCTATTGTAAAGGGTGTTTCCCTGATTTTTTTTCCTTAGTCTGTCATTTGTATATAGGAACACTTTAATTTCTGTGAGTTAATTTTGTATCCAGCTGCTGAAGGTGCTATCAGCTGTGGGATTTTCCCAGTGGAATTTTTAGGGTCACTTATGTATAGAGTCATATCATGTTTGTTGTATTGCTAATCTCTCTAGGACTTTTATCATGAAAGGGTGTTAGATTTGTCAAAGGCCTCTTCTTTATTTAATGAGATGATTGTGTGGTTTTTGTCTTTCAGTTTGCTTATATGGTAGATTATATATATCAGTTTATATATGTTGAACCATCCATGCATCTCTGGGAAGAAGCCTACTTGATCATGGTAAATGATCTTTTTAAAGTGTTCTTGAATTCAGTTTGAAGTTTTCTATTAAGAATTGTATACTATTCTATGACGGCCACATGGCTGGTTAATTCACCTCTCAGTTTCATGTGTTGTACTTATTCCAAGTCTGGGGTAAGTATTCCTGCCCCTTACTACCTCAGAGTTGCAGTCTCTACTGGACAGTGGGAGTCCTTTCTACTTACTGCCTTTTGCTAATAGGCCATCAGCTTTTTATTGACAGATGACTCTTTTACACAGTGCACAGGAGAGTATCCTTGCACGCTGTAGTTTCTGTAGAAATCCAGCTTTAATGCATGGTGGTCAGATAGGAGTCAGGGCTTTATTTCAATTTTCTTATATCTGTTAAGACTTGCTTTGTATCAAAGTATATGGTCAACTTTGGAGAAAGTTCCCTGAGGTGCTAAGAAGATGGTATATTCTTGTGGTTGGGTTAAATGTTCTATAAATATCTCTTAGGTCTATTTGGTTTGTGATGCAAGTTAGCTTCAGCCTTTGTCTGTTAGCTTTTTTCTGGATGATTGGTCCGTTGGTTAGAGTCAGTATTGAGGCCTCCCACTGTCTGTGTGTGACCTTCAGTATGTGATACAAGCTGTAGTTGTGTTTCTTTTACAAACTTGAATGCTCTTGTTTTTAGTGCCAGATGTTAAGAATTTCATTGTCCTCTTGGTGGATTTTTTCCTTTTCTGAGTATGTAACATCCTTCCCTATCTCTTCTGGCTAGTTTTGGATCAAAGTCTGTTTTGTCAGATATTAAAATGGCTACACCAGTTTGCTTCTTAGTGTGTCCGTCACACAATGTCCATCACACAGTGTCCATTACTGTCCATCACACAGTGGTTAACACACAGTGACCATCACACAGTGGTTAACACAGTGCCCATCACACAGTGCCCATCACACATCGACCATCACACAAGGTTCATTTCCTTGGGATATCCTTTTGCTTCCTCTTACCCTGAGGTGATGTCTATTCTGATTTTAATATTTTAAAACTCACTTATAAAAGACAAAGTGCTTTCATTCTTATAACTATTAATGCTTTCATTCTTAATAACTATTAATACTCTTAGTTTATTGTTAGTTTTAAATAAAATTCCCTCAGTTTTATTAAAAGATCCAGCTAGGTTCAAATTTACATTCATTAAAGCTTTTTCCAATCTGTAAGTTCCAATCAGAGCCTTTTGAATGGTGTTTTTGTAAACCATGAAATATTTTTTTAAAGAAATTGTTTTTACAATTTTCATCCTGGAGTTTGCCAAGTATATCTCAATAATGTAATTAAAGATGTTCCCTGTCCTCTACCTTCTCTATAAATTGGTAATCGGATTTAGAACCAAGGGTACATAGCCACTAGCCACAGGGACTATTTTAAATTTAAAGTTGAATTAATTACAATTAAATCAAATTAACTTACTTGTTATGGTACAGTGCCCATATTTCAAATGACCGATAGCCGCATGTGCCAAATGGCTTCCAGAATTAGATAATGTCTCTGGTGTGTGTTCATCTTTGTAGAACATTCTGTGTCATAGTTCTGATAAGTAAAGGCTTGCTCAAATTCACTTTCCTTGTTGAGGTTCAACTGTTGGGAGCTAGACAGTGTTTGCCTCTTTTTTCTGACTTTCATGGCTAATGCCCAAGTCTGTTATGTCATTAAAGGATGCAGAATACTAACCACAGGTTTAAAGTCACCTCTCACTAGCATGATCCCCAAAAGCTTCACTGCTACATTAATTTGATTAGGCTGTGCCATTTTGCAAAACTTTGGTAAATGTATAAAGGAATAGAGGAAGTTAAATTCAAAGTGAGCCTCAGCTATGTGAATCATAAGGTGAGGGAAAGGGATGTGATTCTAGCTGAAAGAAAAATGCTGCAGTTTGTAGCTTGACCTTTGTCAGCTACCTGGCTACTCCTTTTCTCTACTTAATCATGCTCTAGTGTGCTGTAGAAAAATTAACACCTCACCCCACAGCCTGGGACTGTCCTGTCATTCCTTCTTGCTTCGACATTCCTGCTTGCTTCGAAAAGCTGGTCATGTGACTTTAACAGCTGTAAACAGAATGGTGGGGCTGGCTTTCTGCCTTCCTGTGGGTGTGATGTCTGCAACTGCGCAGCTGCTTTGGTAGGCTGGTTAAGGCAGCAGTGTGTGGCCAGCAGGATTAGAGCAGATTGAGCTCACACACAACTCATGTGTAGAGTTCAAAAGACAACTTGGCAGGTGTCAGTTCTCTCTTTCCCTGATCTAGCTGTCAGGCATAGATCTTACTTACCTAACAGCTAGCCGTTGGGGAAGTTCACTGAAGTTTCACAAAGAAAATGTGCTGGCAACTCTATTAAAGCACTCGGCCCCACCGCTGCTGTGAGTATTCTGGTTGCTGGTAATACCTGGACCATTATCTGGAACGCTCCACCTCGAAGCTCTTCGACACTCGAGAGAAGAACTGCAGTAGGTGATCCAGAAGTGTTTTTAACTTTTATCTGGTAGCGGCTCTTGATCTGCCTCTTGGGAAGACTCACCATACACATATGCAGATTAGTCTAAGAGGGGGACCCTGATGCACATTTTGGGAGTAATTTTTTTGCAAGGTTTCACTCTATGATGTTCTGAATAGCTACTGTTTCTAACCCAGTTTCTGTTCCCCTGGCCTAGCAAGGTATCCCTCCTCTGCTGAGTGAGTGTTCATAGTCCAGGTGGTCTCCAGGCAGAAAGCCTGTGCTCACCTGATTTGTCCCTCTTGTCTAGGCAATCTCCGACTTATATCACAGAATGACATCTAGTCCCCGAGTTTAGTTTTAACCTTTACCCCAGCTTTTTAAATTGTTCAGCATCAACTTACTGGCATGTTGCTGTTCCTGTCATGACCTGCAGGAGGAGCTCTCTGTGAGAGCATCTTAGTTTTGTTTATTTTCTTCTGGGTACATGCTCCCTTCACATCCCACCTTATACCAGTTCTCTGTTTGCTGTCTTGCATTCTTTCAAATAGATCCATAGTTACATCATCTACAGATATAGGTATGCAATTTGCAATGTCTGTGGTTTCCAATTGAATTGGCTGATATGGGAAAGTAGTGAGCACACCATCCTGTCTTACTTTTGGTAGAAAGTCTCTCATTCCCTCCTGAGTAGAACACTTGCATTATTTGCTTTCATTTCATATATTTTGGGTAATTTTCTCAAGAGAGTGCCAGCCCTTTGGGAGCCAAGAGTTTGCATACGTCTTACTTACATGTCAAGTACTCTTTATTTGAGCAGATAGAGACTGAATATCCCTATTTATGTCATGTTCTGTGCTAGTCCTCGGGGTTCAAAATAGCTGAACCCAGCTATATCCTACTGCTGCCCCCAGCTTCTTCCTCTAGCTCCCCTCTCCCAGGAGTAGGACCTAGTGGTGTGTGTGTGTGTGTGTGTTTATGTGTGCATGTAAGTCTGGTAACTAACTGCTGTACATATAGTGGAAGATGAATTGTAAGATGCCAGGCAGGCTACTGTTATTAGCTGTCAGTCATTAAGGCTAAGCTTTTCCATACAGATTGGGTTTAACTCTGAGAGCTAAGCACTGCTTCTTTTATAAACAGGAAATGCATCCATGTCCGAATCTTTTATTTTTAAGAAATATATAGTTCCTTATGCCATGGGAATCGGTGTAGAACCTGAATTTGTTTTTAAAATAGGCAATATAAGCGTCTTAGAGACTAAGGACTAGTGTTTAAGTTTCTACTCATCTAGTTACTTACTCTGAAGAAAAAGAAAAAAGCTAAACCGTAAGAAGCTTTGGTTCCCTTGAATGTAAAATGACTGTTTAAAGTGTTAAGTATTCTCTGAACGGATGTTTGTAAGGCATTTGGAGTTAGCTGGCACATATCTGCCAGATCTTCAGTGTGGCTATTAGTAAAGTGCTTTAGCACTGAATGAAGAGAGACCAGAAGAAAAAAACCACCAGATGGAGAGACCATAAATAAATATAAGCAGTATTTGTGATACCTTTACTATATACAAGTGGGCAAGCCCAGGCTTTAAAGAAGGAGTCTAGTTAAGGTTATTGCGAGGGTTGGATCCCCAGGAGTTCATAACAGAATTCATGTGCTGTAGCTGTAGCTGAGCCTCACACAGCTCTCCTGGCTGGTTGTCAGAACTACAGAAGAGTAAGAAGTGGAATAACAACCACTCTTAGTGTTTAGTTTAGTCCTCAGCATTTAGTCAGTGACGGGCACCGTTTACCCTTCTTAGTATTCATGCAGGAAATTGAGGATCATTAACCCCTTGTAGTATTAATTAGTGATACTAGAAATAAAATATGTCAAAAGAAATAATTTCCTGACTTAAGTGCAGTGAAACTTTATTGAAAGCCTTTTAGGTGTTACCCACTCCACTGTCTGTCTTTTTATTAGACAGCTGCTAATGTGTAGTTGCAGAAGTAATGATTATTAGACGTCCCCTGCCTCCATGCTACAAATAAGGATTCCGTGAGATCTCTTAATGACTACATTTATGTTGTTAGAGGAAAGAAGGTTTTGAGGGAGGAGGTGCAAAGGGGACTATGCACGCACTGCGTGTGTGTGTGTGTGTGTGTGTGTGTGTGTGTGTGTGTACACGCGTGCGTGCTTTCATAGTCTGTGGCATTAATTTCTCAAAGTTGGAGGGGCCAAAACTGTTTTTGTTGGGTTACTAAAAACATAGAAATGATGTTATATAGGTGATGTGTTAGTTAAAATATTTTTGATAGCAGTACACCTAAATTATGTTATCTAGTTCAACTGATGTGTAGTCAGAAAAAAACCCAAGGTAATAAAGAACAAAATGTTTGATTTTAACAGAGATTATCATTTTTTGACTTCTGAAAAGGACTGTGTCCAACGAACAATGAATATGTATCGAAAACCAGCAGTATATGTTTCCAAAAGCACTATACTTTTATGAAATTGTAATATTTTTCACCACTTGAGCAGACACACATTTTAATTACCCCAGAATGATAAGGAATGAGCAATATTTGTTCATTTTTCTATTTTTTATATAATATGAATAACAGTTTTCAAGAACTCTGTGCCTATGTATAACAAATTCAGTCCTTGTTTAAGTGTATACAATTAAGCAGAGGGCCTGCATCCTGAGTGGGCTTCAGCCCCAGGAATCAGGCGGGACCAGCCAGGAGGCCTAGGCCCCAGGAATTGCAGGGGAGTCGCAGGACTGCAGGGACTGGAGCCTCTCAGCTTCCAAGGGACAGAGCTGGATCAGCGAACATCTCTGCCCTCTCCCTGCAAACAGAGAGCTTCCCTCCAGGACAAGCTTCAGCCCAAGGACTCAGGTGGGACCAGCTGGGAGGAACAGGCCTCAGGAGTGGAAGGGGAGTTGCAGGGCAGCAAGGAAAGGTCAAGCTCTAAGACACCAAGAACTTCTAGCACCAGAGATCAAGAGATGGCGAAAGGCAAACGCAAGAATCCTACCAACAGAAACCAAGACTGCTTGGCTTCACCAGAACCTAGTACTCCCACCTCAGCAAGCCCTGGATATCCCAAAACACCAGAAAAGCAAGATTTGGATCTAAAAACTCATCTCACAATGCTGATAGAGGAACTTAAGAAGGACATGAATAACTCCCTTAAAGAAATACAGGAGAAAACAGATAAAGAGATATAAGCCTTTAAAGAGGAAACAAAAAAATCCCATAAAGAATTACAGGAGATCACAAGTAAACAAATAGAAGCCCTTAAAGAGGAAACCCAAAAATCCCTTAAGGAATTGCAGGAAAACACAAACAAACAGGTGAAGGATCTGAGTAAAACCATTTAGGACCTAAAAATGGAAGTAGAAACAATAAAGAAATCACAAAGGAGACAACCCTGGAGTTAGAAATCTTAGGAAAAAAGTCAGGAAACATAGATGCAAGCATCACCAACAGAATATAAGAGATAGAAGAGAGAATCTCAGGGGCAGAAGATAACATGGACAACATTGACAGAACAATCAAAGAAAATGCAAAATGCAAAAAGACCCTAACCCAAAACACCCAGGAAATCCAGGACACAATGAGAAGACCAAGCCTAAGAATAATAGGTATAGAAGAGAGTGAAGACCTCCAACTTAAAGGGCCAGTAAATATCTTCAACAAAATTATAGAACAAAACTTTCCCTAAAGAAAGAGATGCCCATGAACATAAAGAAGCCTACAGAACTCCAAATAGACTGGACCAGAAAAGAAATTCCTCCCACCACATAATAGTCAAAACACCAAATCCACAAAACAAAGAAAGAATACTAAAAGCAGTAAGGGAAAAAGGTCAAGTAACATATAAAGGCAGGCCTATCAGTATTACACCAGACTTCTCACCAGAGACTATGAAAGCTAGAAGATCCTGGGCAGATGTCATGCAGACCCTAAGAGAACACAAATGCCAGCCTAGACTACTATACCCAGC
>JADRCD010182360.1:15790-30456 GCA_019843815.1 Montemys delectorum
TTTTTTTTTTTTTTTTTTTTTTTTTTTTTTTTAAGCCGGGCAGTGGTGGTACATGCCTTTAATCCCAGCACTTGGAAGGCAGAGGCAGGTGGATTTCTGAGTTCGAGGCCAGAGTGAGTTCCAGGACAGCCAGAGCTATACAGGGAAACCCTGTCTCTAAAAACCAAAAAAAAAAAAAGATAAATAGAGTAGGAGTTAGAGAAAGGACTGAAGGGGCAGAAGGGGTTTGCAACCCATAGGAAGAACAACTATATCAGCAACCAGACCCCCCCAGAGCTCCCAGGAACTAAACCACCAACCAAAGAGTATGCATCTCCATGCATGAACCCATGGGTCCAGCCGCATATGTAGCAGAGGATGCCCCAGTGTAGGGGAATGCCAGGGCTCAGAGGCAGGAGCGGGTGTGTATGTGGGGGAGCACCCTCATAGAAGCAGGGGAATGGGGGATGGGATAGGGAGATTCTGGAGGGGAAAATGGGAAAGGGGATAACATCTGAAATGTACATAAGAAAAAAAACCAATAAAACCCCTTTGACAATAAAAATAAATAAATGAAGATAAATATAAACTGACATTCATGGACCACAACCAAAGTATATAAAACTTAAAGACCTAGATTGATGGTGTAAGCTTTTGTAACAATTTTCAATTTAGAGTTAACATATTAAAGAAAGGTGAAATAACTGAAGCTTATTCAGAAAATATTTGTTAAGAACTATGATTATTTTATATGGTCCTAAGTGATGTGGACAACTACATGTGTAATGCATTGTTGGCCTTCAGCATCTCATGAAAATGTGGAAGGTATGACAGATAAGAAAGTTAGAATATAATAGTTCCTCAGCTTCGGACCCCACTGGTATACACACAAACTTAATCTGTGTTGCCATTTTGTAGAACGTTTTTTTATAGCAAATATGGTGGAGATTAGAATTCAGGGCTAGGCTCTGGAGCAGGGAACTGGAGTGGCTGGGAGGAAATAGGGGGAATAATCCTGATGCAGTGAATACTCCACAGAGGTTTCCATTGACAAATCGTGGGATTCTGAAGCTTCTGGCGGTGTCCATTGATAAGAGATTTGAATTAGGGCAGAAGAGCTGTTAGGTAGGATTTCCAAAATAGAAACTGCTAGATAAAGGGTACTCTGATAATCTCTCTTCGGCTAAGTCAAAACTTGTAGATAGTTACCTTGTTCATTATGCAAGGTAAGGAAGGATGATGCCATGTCTAATAGTGACCAGGAAAAGATCCCAAGAGAAGATAAAGATAAACATTTAATTCCTAAGGAGGCATCTCAGGTAATAAACTGGGAATCCTCAATAACATATCATCTAATGCAAATGACTCTGAAAGGCAAGGGCTGGCTTTCGCTTTTAAAGATGAGAAGTAATGCCACTGTGATGTTCTTATGTAAACTAGAAATATAAATTAATATTTGTAAAATTTTAAATTTATCATAAATTTTGATACCTTACCCTGAGTCTTAAATATTGGTGTACCTAGGAAATCTATGAAAATCTATTCTTCCTAGGAGTAGAATGCTGGCAGCAAACACAGTAGTCTATGAGAAGCCATGTTTGAGGTGACTGAGAGATACCACATTAAGAAGAATCACAGCAGAAAGATTACTAAACATGTGGAGAATGGAGGGTGGAAGTTGGGCACAATCTTTTTCTCAGCATGACTAAACTTGGCTTAATTTTCTTCTCATGCCTTGATTAAATAGCAGGAATTCAGTTTCTGCTTTTATGACAGATGATTCTATAGTAGAGATAGAAGAAGAAGGAATAAGCTTGCCTTATTTTGCATAAAAAGGATGGAACACATTATACATTTTGCCTAATGTCTGAGCATTAAGGCACACCCTGTACGTGAAGGAAAAATAAAAACTTGTAATGCTATCTCAAATTTGCTTAGCTATGTCTCTTTTGTTTTGTACTAAATGATAAATAAGTGAGGTAAATAAATAGCAATGCTATTAAACCTTTAATATGTCAAATTGATAGCAGAAGATTATTTGATGTATAAGTTTGGGGGATGAGAGACCCGTCCTTCATAAAACTTTATTAGCCAATAATCATAGCTAATAAAGGACAGAGTAATAAATAATGTCTGACATAGCAAAAAACAGCCACATTTAACTGGAAGATAGATTTTACATATGGTTGATGTGATAGAACTATCAAGCTAACAACAACCCTTGGAGACAGTTTGAATATTCATTAATTTGCCCTACTTTGGATTTAACTTAGAATGTAACTGTCAATGAACAAGTGAGCTTTTGTAGAAAGGTGATAAACAAAATCCAATGAATTGGCAAATTGGAAAGCCTTGAAAGAGAATAAATGCTGTAAGATTAAAAATTGAATGAAGGATTTTAGCTCAGATCTCTGCAGGGAAGACAAAAGCTCCCTTCTAAATCAGGTGGCTTCAGAGAATATTGCATTCAGAAATTTTTACAAAGCAGCATCTGCCATGATAAAGATAAATTTAGAAATATTTGTGACCACAGCTTAATCCTTTGACTTTCCTGTCTACACCATGTTGAAAAGACAAATCTAAATAAATGGGTTATTTCTAAGTTTTAAAATAACTAATCACATTTCCCAGATAAAATGATTTATACAAAATGTCTAAATAAATGGTATTCTCAAAAAGTAAGACAAAGAATAATATCAATTAATAGGAAAGATAAATTGACCCAGATGAAAGTGTAGCCTAGTAAAGGTCTTCTGGTCCAGAGCATTCAACAAATTAGCAACGGGCCCTCACTCTGGACCTACAATTCCAACAAAAGCCAACAAGAACTGAGAGCAACAAGTAACAACCAAATGACTGGACCAGAGAGAGTAGAAAGTCCTTGACTGTTGATAGAATATGCATGGGGAGAGAACAAAAGACTACAGTATATAGTATAAAGAGTATCTTGGGATAAGCCCTCACTCAGCCCAAACACCAGAGCAAATTACTCTCTTGGACCTACATTTATTTTCAAAATCCCTTATTTAATAGCCTTTAGTTACATCCTAATTTTAGTAAAAATTTCTTTTTTTTTTTTTTTTTTGAGCCAGCACTGGTGGCACACGCCCTTAATCCCAGCACTTGGGAGACGGAGGCAGGTGGATTTCTGAGTTCGAGGCCAGCCTGGTCTACAGAGTGAGTTCCAGGACAGTCCAAACTATACAGAGAAACCCTGTCTCGAAAAAAACAACAAAAAAACCAAAAACAAAAAAAATTCTTTTTGATATACATGTACATATTATTAAAAACTATAGTTTGGCATTGTTACATACAGTTTGTATTATACAAGATATATTCTTTCTTGATATTTTTATTTCCATTTTATTTATTTTTATTTTTTGTAGGTGTCTGTGTTATGTATACACAAATATGCACAGGTTCCCTGGAAACCAGCAGAGGGCTGCTGGTGTCATGTTTTTTAGTTAGGTTTTTCTAGTGCTGAGATCAAACACCATGACCAAAGAGTAATTTGGGGAGGAAAGAACTTGTTTGACTTACACATCCAGGATGTCAGGGCAGGAACAGAAACAATACAGTAGTCTGAAGGCAGAAGCTGATGCAGAAGCTACGAAGGAGTACTGCTTACTGGCTTGTTCCTCATGGCTTGCTCAGCCTGCTTTTTGATAGAACCCTGCACTACTAGCCCAGGGATGTGACCACCCACCATGGGCTGGGCCCTTTACCATCAATCATTAATTAAGAAAATGACCTACAGGCTTATGGAAACATTTTCTCAGTTCTGGCTCCCTTCTCTCTGATAACACTAGATAGTGTCAGGTTGATATTAAGTATTCAGTACAGCCTGGAAAATGAACGATAGACATTGGGAACTGCTCAACAAAGATGCCAGCAATGGAAATCAGATCCTTTGCAGGAACAGTAAGTGTTCTCAGTGACTGAGCCCATTCTCCAAAGTCCCTTGCCTTAATTTGCTTTCTAATTTATCATTACAAATAGTACAATTATCAATCAATGTTTGCCACTGCACTTTCTTTGTATTGTTCATCATGTAGAAATCTATTTAATGAAACTAAACTTGTTAATCATTTATTTATCAATAAATGAAAAATATACTAAGTAAAATTTGTGGCCTCACAAAATACATCCCTCATTGTTCAAATGAGCAGGTTGAGAGCAGAATTCCCAAGCATTGGTAGTAATGTTGAGATAAATCCCCTTATTACATGTTTGCACAGTTAGGATGATTTCTACCAATAGAATTAACTTCACTTGTAATGTTTGTGGCAGCAAAAAGTCTCAGAAGAACGTCATAAAGATCAACAAGGTGAGGAGAGAAGCTCTTTCAATTTAAAGACTGGCCAATTAGATATTTCTTTTTAATTGTAAGTAAATTTAGCATTTAGAATATTTTGTTTGTTATGCTATAAAATTTCTACAGAAGAAGGCAGAAAACATAGAATGTGTCAAAAATTAATATTTGTGTTGGGGTAATATAAATATATATGAAATGTATATCATATATGTATATACATATACATATCAGAAAGAGATGGAATGAAACATATACACATAATATTAAACTGCAGGCATGAAATTGCTCAAGTATTCTATGGGAATGACCATGGAACATCTATATATTTTATTGAACAAAAAGTTTCCATAGAAATAACAATATCAACCATATCAACTAACCAGACCCCTCAGAGCTCCTAGGGACTAAACTAAACCACCGACCAATGAGTACATATGGAGAGACCCATGGCTCCAGCTGCATATGTAGCAGAGAATGGCCTTGTTGGGCATTAATGGGATGAAAGGCCCTTGGTCCAGTGAAGGCTTGATGTCCCAGTGTAGGGGAATGCCAGGGTAGGAAGACAGAAGTGGGTGGGTGAGTGTGGGAGCATCTTCATAGAAGCAGGGGGAAGGGGAATGGAATGGGGGTTTCCAGAAGTAAAATTAGGAAAGGTGATAACATTTGAAATATAAGTAAATAAAATATCAAATAAATAAATAAATAAATAAATAAAGTCTGTGATCATTTTCTTAGTTTAAGGTTGTGTTGATGAAATCATTTTATCAGACTTGATAGACTTCCATGTTTGCTGACTCTCATGACACTGATAGCAGCAGTCTCTAGTGTTTAGCACTTCATCCTAAAAACAGCAGGGAATTAAGTAAATGATTACTTGGTAGAGCCTTCTCCCTATTATCCAGATTCCTTTCCCTTGTCAGGCTAGGGAGAAGTTTGGAGCAATAAACTTCTATTGAACCAGGAGAAGAGAGTTACGATCACAGAAGGAAAAACATTTACACAATATGGATAACTTCATATAAATTTACATATAAATTCATGCTTACATATTCATACATCTTCATTCCAAACAGTTGGGCTCAGCTTACATACATATGTTATAATTATACACACACACACACACACACACACACACACACACACACACACACACACTTACATAGGAATATGGAGCAAAAGACCATGCACCAGTGCAGAAAGAACTCACTCATTCTGAATGAAAATTAAGCTCCAATTTTTTTTTGCATAGAGAAAGAAAAAGCTTCTATCCTCTTATTGTTAAACGAATTAAACTCTAGTCTATAAGGCAAAGATTTGTTCTCTTTAGGATACACTAAGCTTGCCTTGGTATTAAGGAAAGAAAGATCTGTTCTGTCCCATGGCAAGGAGAAGCCCGCCTGCTCCTTCTGCTCTCTCTGCAGCATCTTCTGTTTTCCTCTTTCCCTCTGCATTCTACATATTGCTCTCTTAATTTTTTTCAATTTCTAAGTTATTCCTCTGCATTCTCTTTTGAATCTTACTCTTTCCTCCTGCTCTGAGGTCACAATGCCATTGCTCTCAATGTCTTACACCCAATACTAAAATGCTCCCCTGATGTAATCATTCCTAGTTATTTGTACCTTTATTAGGTAAATAGATCGCATGGTTTTCCTAAGCATCCGCTTTTTTAAAAAAAAGGTTCACTAGAAGTTCAAACATAAATTCAAATCACAAATTGAATAAGAAGTTTACAACAGAGAATGTTTACATGAATATCCATTAAGAATAATTATCTGGCTAAACATTTATCATTTGTTACTAGCTTTATAAGTTCATATAGATTTACAAATCTTAACTGGGTTTTGTATAGATAAACCCAGTCAACATTTTAGGGTCTGTCTTTTTGGCTATAGTAAAGACCATAACTAAGTTATCATAGAAGTTTTGTATAGATAAACGCAGACAATATTTTATTTTCTGTCCTTATACCTATAGTAAATCCTTAATTCCCTTTTTATAACATTTGGTTAATTATTTTACAATGTTTTAGAATCTGCTTTAAATTGTACATACCTTCTTTTTATCTGAAAAGCAGTTAACTTGAAGACTGGCAGACATCTCAATGCAGTTTTGACATCAGAAAGGATTTAATAGTGGTCCTTTTATAAAAGAGCCTAATAATTAATAATATATTTTCAGGAATTCTAATAGGATCATCATTAAGAATTAAGAAATCATCAGTTTGTCTATATGGCATCACTACAACACAGAACAAACATCTTTGTTGTTCTACAGAGATCTGCTCAAAAGGGAGGGGGGCTAAAACCTAGTGGGTGTATATATCTCCTTCAGCAAAACCTACAGGAGTATACTTCCTTTTCATACCCTTATGCTTGTGGAATCCTTCATCCTATTTGGTTGCCTTGTCCAGACTTGATGTGATGGTATGTGCCTGGTCTTATTGTAGTGTGGTATGCAGTGTTTATTTAATATCCTTAGGAGACCTACTCTTTTCTGGGAGGAGGCAGAACAGGGTGGATACAAGCGGAAGGGTAACTAGAGAAGCAGGGAAGCCAGGAGGCGGGGAGGCGGGGAGGCGGGGAGGCGGGGAGGGAGGCGGGGACAGAGGGAGGGAGGAAAAGAGGGAGAGAAAGGAAACCTCCAATGTGGATATAATATATGAGAGAAGAATTTTAAAAAATAATTATTCATGAATTTAAGAAAGGGGAGCTACAGGAGGCGAGGTTTGAAGGGAGGAAAGGGTTGGTGGTAAAACAATATAAACAATATGATTAAGTTATAATCTCAAAATGTTTTAAACAATTAAATAGGAAATCAAAAGCCGTTGAGAATTCATGAACAAAATGCTAGCCGAATGTGTCCAAGGGACTTAGACATTAGTAAGTGACCTGATTGAGAATGGCTTGGTGTAATGAGCGAATGCTTTAGTGTATGGTTGAATAGAAAGCCTGGTTAGTCTGAGTAATTATGAAGGACTAAATGAGAAGAAGCAGGAGATATTTAAAGAGAACATTTTAGAAGCTTTTCCTGGGAGGACTGACATGGCTGTAACTAGACCAGTGTGCAGAGGAGAGAGAAAATCATCTGAGTCAAAGCCTTAAAACTGTCCTTAGTTCATCCTTCTGCAGAGGGTGTGGTGGCTCATATGGAGTCTTGGGACTTGGAAGGATGAAACAAGAGGATCGCCACAAATTTGAAACCAGCCAGAAATACAGAATCCCTTTCTCGGAGAAACGAAACAAAAAGAACAAACATCTAAAGAGGTGCACTCTTCTCTTCTCTCTCTGTTCCTCTTCTTTCTTTTGCTTTACATTGACAGCTGAATTGTGCTGCAAGCTCAACACAGAGATTAAATATAGGGGTTCCAGTTTCAGAGAAAATTCTCAGGAGCTCTGCTTCATTTCCTGCTCTGTCATGGGTCCTGTAACCATTATGATTCCAACCAATTTCCCTGGTACTTTTTCATTCAATTTCTTTCAGCATGCAATAGATTCATGGTTAATTTTCAATAGGCTGTGTTTGAGTATCTATACTGTCACATTTGATATCTAATGTGAGGGAAATGGACATGCCTCATCTGCCTTACTACATCCCTCTGGAAACATCAAGTTGATGTTTGAGATTGTACAAGTCAGGATCCATCTACAACAACAGAATCTATCCTAAGTGTTTAAAGTGAAGGGAATTCAGCCAAGGTAACTGCTTAAACAGGTGAAAGAAAAACTAAGAAACTAGAGAGCAGAGAATGACTTACCCTAGAGGTTAGAGAAAAAGAAAGGATGCTCTCTGTGAACTAGAGAAACAATGCCAAGACAAAGTAGTTTCCAGGCACTTCCTAATTTCATATGCTACAGGTAGGTAGCTGATCCTGCAACCACAGAGCCATGACACTGTGGACAAACAGGCTGTTCACTCTTCTTCCTTCCCAAAGGAGCATGGATCCAACAGATGCAGATGATTCAACCTATCCTATCCCACACTGCTAAAATCAAACTATACATTAAAGCTTACAGGTGTCACTTAAAATAAAGTTGACATCAGAACAAGGAATTCATGCAGTGAACCATTGCGTTTGGAAATCCATATTCAGAGAACATATCTGTTCACAGTGGAGTAGATTCTGCTTTATGCAATACATAACTGTGGACAAGACTGTGAATATCCTTTGGCTTTGCTCTCCACATGTACACTGTCAGGAAAGAAATATTAGTAACTAACACAGGATCTCTACTATAAGAACATTAAAACTAAATCATTTTCCCCTGCTGCCCTCCATCTTGTCCTTACTACAGATACTCATAGGGCAATAACATAGTATTTTTAAGTAAACTTTGTTTTAAAGTAGAAATCTTTCCACTTTTAAAATAACAGGCAAGCAAAATATAAACAATAAAAACATGAAGAACGTGTTAGTGCAACGTTGAACAAGTCATGAAATGAATGACACCATTAAATGACCCAGAATAAATACGTTTCAGGTTCTACTGTGAAGGAATTCCATGGAAACCGTCAAGTATTCACCTGTAGTTTAAAGCATATTATTCACCCTAGTAACAACACAGGAACTATTTCGTTCTTTCCTATAGAAGTCTAATGCTGCACACTGGTGTAAATGATTTAACACCTATCATTTCAGTCCAATTACTAAGCTCCATATGCTATATGATATTGAAACAGCTGGACCTGGTCTGTCTATATTAATCTACTTCCTTTTAACAGGCTTATGATTTATTGTAGTGCCATTGATTTAATGAGTCCTAAGCAGTTTTTTCTCCAACCCCCAGGGAGATCATACCTCTCAGTAGAGCAGGTATGCACCATTTTCAAAGTGTTAATCATTGTATGTGTGCTCCTTTCAGATTTGAACCTGTTGATGATACAAAGCCAAGCCATCATCAGAAGTTCTCATTA
This sequence comes from Montemys delectorum, assembly GCA_019843815.1. Classification (NCBI taxonomy): domain Eukaryota; kingdom Metazoa; phylum Chordata; class Mammalia; order Rodentia; family Muridae; genus Montemys; species Montemys delectorum. Next base: position 24,996 of record JADRCD010182360.1, read on the forward strand.
AGAAGTTGCCAGCAGTAATTGTTTCTCTTTCTACATCAACATCTATCATGTTGACATTTTTTTTTAAATCATGTCTACATTTGAAAAGTAATTGGTAGAATTCATACATGCTAGCTTTACTGACTTTAACCATATTGTTGGAAAGTGCTTCCTCTACTAGTGTTTTATGTGAGATGAGATACTAATATTAGTCTTTTAGAGGATCAAGGGAAAGCAGCCGTTTCTCTGATCTGGGGAAACTCATGGATCTTGATTAAGACTGCCTGCTGCCTCCATTTATCCAGGGGGATCATTCAAAGGCTCCACTCACTTGCAAGGTGGTTGAGCAATTGGGACTATTTAGTTCAAGATCATAAGATATTGTACAAATTCCTTCCAGAAGGGTGTGGGAAATTGTGGAGTCATAGAGAAGAAATAACTAGGAACTAAAAGATTAGGGGCTTCCTGGTGTATGAGACAAAACACACAGATGAGGTATGTGACTTTTTTTTCTGAGATAAGGCGTGTTCTAAATTAATTACATGCTGATGATGATTTCATATCAATGAAGACACTAAAAATCACTGGATTCTGCCCTTGAAAAGCAAAAGCTATTGTGTGTTGCATGTGCATTTATATCTTAAGTTCTTTTATTGACTGAATCGATAAAACTGATGTGTTTTTGTTTGTATGTACAAATGTGTATAACAATTTTCAACATTCTGATTTTTTTCCTTAAGTGCTATATAAATATGTGACATAAATTGCCCCACCTCAAGGCTTGGAGAAAATAGAAAACATCAAATAAACCTGTTTTGTCTTATATTTCCTATTGATACATGACACAAACACACTGACAGGGATCAAGCTGAAAGCCGAACAGAGATTGTAGGCTACCAGTACATAAGGCATTGTTTCAGGAATTGGCCCTGTGTCCAGTCTGGTTCTGGCATAGGGGTTGAAATGATACTAAATTTCTGCATTATTTTCTCAGCTAAATCTAATATACCTTTCAAAAATAAACTTCTGTTTAAAATATGTACACTTTACATTTAGCATTCCCTCTTACCTATGTAGAAATCATAAAAATGTAAAGTACACAATTAAAAATGTTGAATTAAAATCTTAAATCTAAGTGACTTTTTTCCTTTTAGAAAATATAGATAAATGGCTAAATTTTGCTATGAACTTACTCTAAGGTTTCTATGTCACAGCTACTGATTCTGGCTATTTGAATAACTGAGTCAGATATCAATTCTGTACGTGAAAAAACCACATGAATCCAAAGAGATACAGGTATTTTGAGAGTCTGTCTGCATTCATGGCTGGACATATATCTTATGCTCTCGATGCTGCTGTTGATTAATTTGTTGTCATCTGCTGGACTGTGTTTTTTACATGTACATTCTTAATAATAAGACTTTAGCAACAGATATGCAAATATGGTAAGTGCTAACAGAAAGAACTGGAGGTAAAGACATGGGACTGCAGTGAAGGGAGCAGAGCTGCAGAGGACCTACGTTTGGTCCCAAGTGTACATTGGCTATCTTATAGCCACTTTAACTCCAGCTTCAGTGAGACTTGATGCTTCTAGCATCTGTAAGCACAGCACTCATGTTCACATACAAAATTTTCAAATGAAATAATAAAAAGACTTGAAATACCAAAAAACTTTAGATAAATCTGTAGCTATAGTTGGAGTTTTCAATATGCCCATACCAACTTCGCAGCATGAATGAACTACTTCCAATAACTGCAGCACAGCTTTTCAGGTACTCAAGGTACATGTATCAAAATACATGAGGTCCTGAGATATAAACAAGACACACATCTAAAAGAATTGAATTCATAATACTGTTTTCCTCAACCACAATAAAATCAAGCTAGAATCTAATAGATGAAATAAATATACCAGGAGACTCTTCAAAAATGTGAAAATGACACAGTACACAATGTACTTTTTATGAACTATACAGTAAAAAAGAAGTCTCAAGTGAAAATAAAAATTCACTAAGGAAATCTTCTATGGTAAAATAATAGACAAATCCACAGTTAAAATAAAAATGTAAGATCTACACACACTAGTGCTGAGATGTAGTACCATGAAATGTTACATGAGATGAAAAGTCTTAAAGCCACCAGGACCCAGTGGGATACCCAGCCAAGGAAAGCAAAAGGAACCCATGAGTGGAAAGCATGGTGATGAGAAATGAGAACCAGAAGAGACATAGAAAGCAAAGAGTGAAAGAGATTAAAATAAACAAACAACAAAGTTGGATTGACTTACAGAAATACTAACTAAAAATCAGAGAGAATATGTAGCTTCCATTATCAAGAGCGAAACAAAGGCTAACATTTGATCACACAGATACCAGGAAAATCACAAATTACTTCCATGGGGTGTGTGTTTAAAACTAGCAACCAAAGGAAAATGAACCAAATAATAACTTTCAGAAAACTGAAATGCAAGAGGTGATTTTCTCAATAATATTTATCTCAACAGTAAGTTTATTTTTATAATATATTTTTATTACTTTAATAATTAATTTGATTCAATGCACGTAATCTTGGCAAAACAAATGGTCTCTTTAAGTTAATCAGGTTTATAAAAGCCTTGTTAAAATTGTATACTAAACTCAGACTTTGATGGTTTGGGATATTGAGCAATTACAGAATAAGTGTTGGATAATTTTCAGTGTTATTCCTCTGCCACTGCTAATATACATTGAGTCCTTAGTTTATGTCTCACATGGGACTATTTTTTACTTACTAAGTCATTTATTTTAAATGTCATGTTGTGATTTTTATAGTTCAGTGAGTTTTTGAATACTTAGAGTTAACAGCCATTAAAACCAAGACTCGAATCCTATGTGACTAATATTCTGCTTCATGGTCACTTCATAAGTACTAAAAGATTTCTGCATTGTGTCATCAGCATTATTTCCATTTACAGATGGAAAAACTGAGGGCCTCAAAATTAAACAGATTACAAAAGGTAATTCAACTAAAATGTAGAGTCAATAGGTAAACCATAGGTTGTCCTCTTGAAATTAAAGTTTTAATGACCACAGGAGATTTAAATGACCGTAAAACTTACTATGATTATCTGGTTAGCTCACCATCTTGCTGCCTTAGGTTCCTTCCCCTAGGAAAGGTGTGACCTACATATTCTGGTCAGTTGTTTATCTAGACAAAATGCTTTGTTACAGAAGAAAGCTCTCCATTTTCATTTCCATAATAGAGGGCTTCTAGTTTCTTAGAACTGTTCATGAGTTATGAATAAAACTAAAAACATCATGTTTGCCATATAGAAAATACTAAGCAAATAGTAGCTACTAAATATAAATTCTAAAATATGGAAAAATCCATCCTTCTCTTACCTGCTTGCAAACCTTGCCTACCACAATGTTCCACTTCCTATGGATCAAAGTCAGCGTGGGATCAATGTATCAACCAATGGACATCAGAGATACCATATGCTCTGAAAGATTGGTGTGGAGGCATAATTGAAATAATTCTTCCCAATTATGTCCTACAAAATTAAACACTTTTGCTGCTTTTTTCTTTACTTGATAACTCAAATTTATTTAATATATTTTACATATGATTGACTACTTAATATATCAGAAAATAAGAACTACTTCAAGGGCAAAAGCTACATGTTTAAATAACTTTAATCTAAGAGAATCAAGAGAGTAGACAAGAAAGGAGAAATAGTGGCCTGGGTTGTTCAGGCCATAGACTTGAATTGCTAACAATGCAGAGACAGTAGGAGGATCACATGTTCAAACTCAGTCCAGGTGACAGAGTGAGATGAGTCTAACCCTGGTAAGTTAGTACAACAATGTGAATAAATAATTAAAAGAAAGTTGGCAATATAGCTCAGCAGGAGAGCACTACGCTGCTCAAGGGTACAAAGACAGCGGTTCAACTTCCAGTACTATAAAAATAAAAGTTAAGTAAAATATATAACCATGAATTTGTAAAATATTCATTATATTATAAGCTAAATGCTGATTAATAGTACTATATAAAACTATAACATATGTATTAGAATACAAAAGACAATAATAGAAATGGAGAAAATCTCAAGTAGAGTGGTAAAGTATGTTATCACAGTGTGGCAAACAAACATGAATATCTTCACACCATCATTATATTTCTGCTCATCAGTTTTCTCATGTAGCATATTTTTATTATAGCTCTCTTTATATATCAAAAAAAATACAAAAAAATTATATTTAGATGGGATTGTCCTCCTGACATAAATAATCAGAAAATTGAGGATATCTATTAGATAATGCTTTTCAATTTGAAAATGTTTAAATTTGGAAGGTAGACAACACAATTTTTGTTGTTGTTGCTCTTGGTTTTTGTTTTGTTTGGTTTGATTTGGTTTGGTTTGGTTTTTTGTTTTGTTTTGTTTTGTTTTTCCAAGACAGGGTTTCTCTGTGTAGCCCTGGCTGTCCTAGAACTCACTCTGTAGACCAGGCTGGCCTCGAACTCAGAAATCTGCCTGCCTCTGCCTCCCAAGTGCTGGGATTAAAGGTGTGTGCCACCACTGCCCAGTGACAACACAATTTTGTGAAGGATAAGAAAACACAAATGAAGTGGCATGCTCTTGATTTTCTTGGCTTTCTACCTGAAAGGAACTCCCAGAGACTGATGCTGGCATAGGAATACCAAAGCAAGCATCATGGTGTAATGATCTGAAGACACAAGACTAGCCTAGGGTGGAAGTGGTTGAACTCACAGAGAGAAGCAAGAGTGAGAAAGAGGAAGGGGCCTTTCCTAATAGGACGCCGGATGGGCGGCCTTTTCCCTCTGTTGCTCAGTGCTATGCCACATATGAAAAGGACACAGAAAATGTGTAGTCATCAACTGATGTCAATGATGTATGGACTGAGACACCCTGCAGTTAGACCATAAGGAAGGAGAGTTCTGACACTGCCAGCATGAATGGAATGAGGTAAGAGGCCAGTCAGGATCAACAGTGGGAACGTTTGCAAACAAGCCTACAAAATGGTTCATACAGTGTCCATGTAAGTCACTCACTTACCCTGACCACACCTACTTGTCACTTAAAAGGAGGTGCACCTGGCCATCCAGCTTTGAAAGGCAGCACACCTAATAGGAACGCCAAGCAGCAGAGCATATGATCTAAATATGGAGAGGTATCTTTTAATAGGATTTGAAAAGACAGAAATCGTCTGTCCTTCAAGTGCTTGGTGTGTAACTTAAAGGACCTAAGTTGGCTCCCCAGTATTGCTATAGAAAGCCACATGTGGGAGAACCTATCTGTAGTGTTGAGTTGACAGAAACAGGATTTTAGAAAATCACAGACCATTTAGCTTAGACATCAGTGAGCTTGAGATACTGCAAGAGACTTCAACAGGTCTCATGACATAAGGTTGAGCAATGTACAGGAAAACACATCTCTCTCTCTCTCTCTCTCTCTCTCTCTCTCTCTCTCTCTCTCTCT
>JADRCD010182362.1:0-23949 GCA_019843815.1 Montemys delectorum
CAACAGTTTTTTAGTAAGATATCTACTAGTGGTTACAAAAGCCAGAACAACTGTTTGTAAGTTAAGTTATGGATTTTTCTCTTTTTTTTTTTAACCCATAGATGGTTACAACATTACTGTTGTCTTTACTGTTCTCTTATTTTGAGATGGGCTCCCATTCTGTAGCCCAGGTTGGAGCAAGGCTCAGTATACACTATGTAACCCAGGCAGGTTGCAAAGTTTGCATCTTCCTGGATCCCCGCCATAAGCTGGAGAATACAGAAGTTCATCACAATCCCTGGCTGGCATGTTTTATTATCTGGCTCTATATTTCTTTTCTATACATTTCAATATATATTCAACCACTGGAGAGTAGCTACGTCACAATGCCAGCTGCATTTATAATGCAGAAGAGCTACTGCATTTCCTATTTGTTTCCAGGAGGAAGTATCTGTGTGTGTGATTTATCCAGTAGATAGGACCTCGTTCTCTCTATCAGTCTTCTGCTTTTCCCTTCTTTTGGCATGTACTCTGGCACCTGGCTCCCGTCTCTGCTGTAGGATGGCTATCTTACATCGCACTTTCTAATGATTTCACCACAGGCCTTTAGAATGTGTGCTGGAAGACAAGAAGCAGTGAAGCTGCTCTCTCCCCAGAGTCTCTGCCCTGTGTGATACAATGCTGCTTCTTCAAGCTCATGGCAGCAAATTGCTTCCATTTTCTCAGGTAACCCACTGTGACTTCTTCATTTTGCATTTATTTGTTCTCTACGTCAACATTAGTTAGCTAAAATAACATTCAGAAGGATGTCACTGCAGACTTACATAGATGCTGAGAACTTGCCTCTTCCAAGTCAGGATCACCTTTGTTCTGTCACAGTCACTAAGACATCTGAATGCTGCCTGGTTGCTCATGGAGCGTATATCTTATACTAGATGATAAAAGTTTAGAGTACTAGTGTTACTCACAACTGAGCTGCCACACACAATCATTGCTTCTTCACAAACTCAGCCTAGACAATAAAGATTTTGCACTGTCTGTAAATATGCTATTATTTCTGAATGTTTATCGTATGCAGAAGCCAGCCACATGGTATCATTTATTATGACATATTAAATACCAATCTGCATTGCAACTAATCTACAGGAACATTCCATTTCTTCTTTATTCATTTCTCCATGTGAAATTATCCATCTTTGAGCAGCCATACCATATTTTCTTTATTTAGTCAAATTGATAGACTTACATGATTCTGCTTTATTCTGCCATTATAAACACAACTGCTATTGACATTGACATATAAATCTTTTATGCATTTTATATGTATACATATATATATATAATTTTGGATGGGAAAACTAAAAAAAAAATTTATAAATTACAGAATCAGAAGAACTTCCAAAGTTGCCACTCTTTGTGCTGTACTGTCCTAGCAACCATGTAAGCCTGGGAGGTAAAGTTGTTTAAAAGAGTGGAACTCAGAAAGCTACTTCAAACTCATTCTGAATTAAATGTGTGCTTTTATAACTTGTACTCCATATTAAAGTCATTGAAATGGTTTTTAGCTTTTATTGATGGCAGGATCAATACTGAGTATGTTATATAAGTATTTTGTAATGCACATTTTAAAATGTTTTGTAAAACAATTACCCATCAGCACACGTTTTAAGTACTCCATTTCACACTGCAGATTATCTACCAGTGAACAAATAAGTCACCTCTCTCTCTCTCTCTCTCTCTCTCTCTCTCTCTCTCTCCCTCCCTCCCTCCCTCCCTCCCTCCCACACACACACCAATCACAAACATACACACACATATATACATATACATATATGGTATTCAACATATATATAACATATATCATATATATTGCATTGTTGCAAAAACAAAAACAGAAAATAAAAACAATGCTTCAACTCACATGGATTGAATCATGTCATGAAAAAACACATTTATAAAAGACTACTATTCAGCAGAACTCCCTCCTGAAAGGTATTTCATGAGTACAACTGCACAACTCATTGTTTTTTGGTTGGCTAACTAATCATAAAACATTAGAAAATAAAAACAATTCAGTTAACCAGCTACCTATTTTTCTTCCAATAGTATGATATCCACCAGTATTTACAAAACCTGGAACAACGGCTTTTAAGTTAAATTATAGAATATTTTATTCTTAGATGGTTGAAACATTACAGTTCTGTGTGTGTGTGTGTGTGTGTGTGTGTGTATACACATGTATACAAATACACACATATATATGTATATAAACACACACAAATGTATATGTATATATATTATGTATGGTATTTAACATACACACACACACATATACATATATACACATACATACATACACACACACACGGTATTCAATACATAGACACTTGTATATCTATTATTTGGTTACTATTACTGCCTAAGACATCCATGTATTGTTTAAACATTTTATTTAGGAATTACTGGAGGAGCAAGTCCTCAGAAACTGGCTGTACTGTAGTCATGTAGAAGTGCCACTGAGCAAGCCTTTCAAGAAACTCATCGGCATGGATTTTCGCCTAGAACCTGGTTGAGCCATAGACCAAGGTGCTCCCTGTAACATCCCTTGCATCACCATCTGGAAGCAGACTTCTTACATGGGACTTTTGACTCTCATGTTGAGCTCTAGCTTTGCTTACAGCCTACATCTAAAACACCAATAATCAGGTGTCCATGTGACATGTTATATAGCTTCTGTTGAACTCAGCTGTGCCTCATGACTGGGGATAAGATGACAAGAGAGTTCTCTGAGGTTAGATTTTATTCAAAATAAAGGAACATTCCTCAACGGGAAGACCATCAAAGTGTAGAGTGATGTTTGGAAAATTCTTCACAGGTAATGTTTTAAAATTTGACTAGTGCCCAGAATACATTTTACATAGCAAAAATGCATAATCTAGACTCCAGGATCAAAGAACTAACCTGATATGATCCTGAATCATGAGTGGACACCAGAATGGCAGAGAAATGGGTAAGATCAAAATGGGTGGAACCGGAGGAAGAAAGAGCCCTGGATACAGCAGTAACTGTCCTGTGATGTGTCTATTGAGGATGCTGAGAGATCGTTTGGTCTGTGCTGCCAAGGACCAGCCTCATCTTCGGAGATAAGTGAGGGGTGTTGGTGAGTGGCAGATGAATGACTTGGAATCAATGATAGATGCAAGCTCACAGCTCTTTGTTCTGCTCAAGATAGCTCTCTCTTACAGACCAAAACCTAGTCTTTTGTTTGCATAAACTACTTCCTTAGAAATTTCATATCAGTTCAATCATTTACCCTAGATATCCTTTAGATCATTCCATGAATCAGCATTTTATGACCATAGCTCCTTGACTCTAAACCAAGAGCCACATGGCCAAAGCTGTCAAGTTCTGCTAGAGCTTGCTAGAGCTGGAACATGCCCCCCTTGTTCTATTATATCAAACTTTCTGTTTTCCAACTCCTTAACTGCCTAAGTTTGGCTGTCATGGAACTTGCTCTGTAATAGACCTTGAGCTCAGAGGTCTGCATGGCTCTGTCTCCTGAATACTGGGATTAAAGGTTCATACCTGGACCTAAGCTTTTATTCACCTAGAACTTGCTCTGTCCATGGTTGGCCTTGAACTCAGAAATCTACTTGCCTTTGTCTCTTGGGATTAAAAGTGTTTACCACCATGCCTGGATCTAAACTTTTTATGGCCACTGTTCCTCAAGATCTAGATCAAAAGCCTGCGACTTCTGCTTTCAAAATCTGAATCACAAGTGTGTCCTCCACTTCTGGATTGTAGTCCATTCCAAATTAAATATCCAAGCTATTCCATGTTCAATTGCAAATATAAACAATGAGCTGAGCTGGGTGGGAACTTGCCCTGAGAGCACCACTCCCTTAATCTCCTTATCTCCTTCTTTAATATCTTTCTGACAAAGCTGGCTCATTAGTGCAGCTGCCTATGTTCTTTCAGGTCTGTGAAGCCCCTCATACAAATTCATATTGTATCCTTATATTTTGCATAGTTGAGAAATCCTGTAAAGAACCTGCCTTACATTTATTTATTCTTGAACTAGTGTTTTCAGAGTTCCTTCCCACAGCCTTAAGGGCTGTCCAGAGGTGATAGCATTACCATTTTGCTGAGGAACACCAGACACAAATTCTTGATTCCTGGAACCATGCTATTTCTGATTATCATCGAGTCCTTAACCTTGGCAGGGGGAACATTCCCCAAAGAAGGAACATAAAGTAAAATATACACACTATTACACAAACAAGCCTTATGCCTACATCAACCATCAGTACTCTAGCACACCCGCACCCTGCTGGCTCTGCTCCAGGGGTGGGAATCCTGTTACATTATGCTTTCTTTGGGCATACCAGACCTAGCAATATGCTACCATATACATGCATAGGTATGTATAGTCATATATGTAAACACCTGTACATATATTGAACCAAAGAATAGTTAGTGATGAGTACTCCAACATGTTTCCTATGACAATGACCATTTCAGCTTCCTCTCTTCTATGTAAATGCAAATTCTCATGGTGAGGTAGCTCACAGCCATTGTCATTCACAGCCTCAGCCACTGGCTCCCAGTTGCATCAGTTAGTCAATATGATCCTATGAAGACATGTGCGAATCACGAAGATGTACCTCCACAGCAAATAAGGATTGGAATGAGGTATGGTTCTTTTGCCTTTATTATTTTTTCCATTTTTCATCTGACAGCCATTTACTATTTTCTACATTAGCAGAATTGCATTGCTTTTTTTTTTCCCCCATCGATTCCAAATGGTAAACAGTTGCTCATAAAATAGTCAAAATATTTTGCTCAAGTCTTAATACCACATATTTAGCATTTCTTACCTGGAGCATTCTTTTGGCTCTCATCTCATAATCCATCTGTGTACAATGAAAATTGGGATACAATTGAAAAAATAATTGACTAGCATAATCTATTGCACAAAATCATCATTTGGGACGATTAAAAACCCAGACTGCTTATTAATTGTTTATGAGATCCTAGTATATTATTTTATCCCATTAAGACATTTCTGTACTTAGGTAAATTTTCCTCCCTTTCATTGTACAAAGCCATTCTTACAGTATGACTTCCAAGGCCCTAAGAGAACTAGTGTGTCAGTTCCAGGTTGTCAAGCCCCAAATGCCAATCACCCACCCGCTATATATTTTCTAGTTGGCTAAACAAAGGAACAAGGCATATGGAACTCTTTATATTCCCTAGCAGAAGTAACTTCTGAGAGTTTGAGGTCATTACTGTCAAGCAGTGCTCCAGGGTTGAAGAGTCAGTTATCCGCTCTGAAACTGTCATGGGTTCCTAAGGGGTTTCAACAAATTTAATTTCAGTCGTGTGTGATATTAATCACCAAAAGAAAAACAATTGTATTTGATTGTCTATAAGCATCAGAGCTATCCAGATCCACATACAAAAGAACCTCTTTCCACTTGTTAATGGCTCTATGTTATCTGCAAGTGAACAGAAAACACATACTGTAATTAATATTTAAGGTTAACTGGATAAACCTAGCCAATCCAAAAGGTCAAGAGATGATTTAAAGGGCTTGAGTCTGGAGACTTAGAGGCAACTCAATAGCTGGCTTTCTGAGAAGACCTTATAGTACAGAATGAAGTGTATGTTTTACCCATGTGCCTAGTGACAAGGTAGCTTGGCTTTCACAATTCCAGCCCTGGTATGGATGAAGTGTGTATGGGTGTTAAAGTAAACTTGTTCATGTTCTCTCACTTAATATGATGTTCGTAGTTTAAAATGGTGACGTTAAGCATTTGTTTTATACAACAGTTACAGATCTACGGTAATGATTTGGAGACACACAGAAGGCTCAAATCCAGTTCCGAGAGAGACATACAATTAGCAAGGGAAAGAGCCAATATCCAGTCCTACCTCTCTTGTGCATAGTAACCATCCTACACTGAAGGACATCAATGTCACTTGTAACTTGTAAGTTACCAAGGCTTTTAAGAGCACTGTCAGCAGTTGAAGTACTGGGGACTATAGTAGAAAGATGTTTGGATCTGAACTTAGTCTTCACACATTCTGACTGCAAGTACATCACTAGTTCTTTATGACTGCTTCTACATTAGTCTAAAGTGTACTTTAAAGCAGTAGGTATGTTTGATGAGCTTAAATAATCACCAGTGTTTGATATTGCTGTGGCCTGAGACACCAGTGTCGGGCTGTACAAGCTGGACCCTTCCAAACATTCAGGAAACAACTCCATTAAGTTGTTTCCTGCTTCCATTCAAAGTTTGGTCAGGAACTAAAGTTTCAATTTTGCTAATAAACAAGTAAGTTATCTTAGGTTTCTACTCAGTAAACATGATCCACTGCAACTAAAACATCCAGCTCGCCACCCTGGAAAGTTCTAACAAGAATAGAAGGATTACAGCACCAGTGCTGTCCTTTTCAAAGAAGCTGGCGATGCCTTTTGCAAAGGCTGCTTGGCAATCACAAGGGCTTAGCTGAGAACTCAGTACGTGTGCCGTGCTTGACTTCACCCTACAGTCCTTGAAGTTTCAGGAGCCAGACCCCACACAGTGCAAGTTCCATAGAAAGGCTTCGCCCTATTCAGCACTTATCAGCAATCACGTGAAGAAGGTTTGCCTCACACCAGGCCCTCTGTGTTTGTATAAATGCATTTGAAATGGGCTTCCTTTTCTTACTCATTCTCTCCACTTAGGAGGTATTAATCCCCAAGGAGTTTCAGTTATAGGATATCCATCACAAGGGTCTGTGACGGTCCTTCACTACAAGCATGAGATTCACTAAGCATTCTAAGAATGGAAGGAGAATATGGGTTTTCTCTGTCCTGAATTCATCACAGGGAGGTTCAGATCCACACTGTGTTAGCCTCTCATCTGTGGAGGGATGCTAGCAGTTGCCGACTGGCTCAGTTCAGGAGACTTCCTACAGCTTTAAAGGCCCTAGGGGAGACTTCATTCAGTACATATTCTGCTTCTCTTTTTTTTTTCTCATTAATTCATTTATTCACTTTACATCCTGATCAGAGCGTCACCTCTCCTCCCAGCACCTGCCCCGCCTCCCCAGGCCCTTCCTTCATTCTCCCATACATTTCTCCTCACAGAAGGGGAAAGCCCCCTGTTAGTCACTGCAGGACTGGGCACATTATCTCCCACTGAGGCCAGACATGGCAGGTCAGTTAGGGGAATGGGACCCACAGGCAGGCAACAGACTCAGGGACGGTCCCAGCTCCAGTTGTTGGGGGACTCCCATAAAGGCCAAGCAGCACATCTGCCATATATGTGAGGGGGCCTAGGTCCAGCTTATGCTTGCCCTTTGGTTGGTGATTCAGTCTCTGGGAGCCCCACATGAGTCCAGGTTACTTGACTCTGTTGTACTTCTTGTGGAGTCCTCATCCTCTTCTGGTCCCTCAATCTTTCCCCAATTCTTCTACAAAACTCCAGGAGCTTCATCTGATATTTGACTGGGGTTGTCTTCATCTGTTTCCACCCAGGAGCCTCTCAGAGGACAGTCATGCTAGGCTCCTGTCTACAAGCATAACAGAGTATCATTAATAGCACCCAGGATTGGTTCTTGCCCGTAGGCTGGGTCTCAATTTGGGCCAGTCATTGGTCGACCTTTCACTCTGTCTCTGCTCCATCTCTGTCCCTGCACATCTTGCAGGCAGGACCCATTTTGGGTTGAAGGTTTTGTGGGTGGGTTGGTGTCCTTTTCCGTCCTCTGGGAGTCCTGACTATCTACAGGAGGTGGCCAGTTCAGGGTCCGTATCTCCCATGGCTAGGAGTCGCAGGTAGAGTCACTCCAAGAGTCATCCCTACTCCCTGGAGCCTCTCTTCTTCCCAGGCCTCTGAGGAAATCAGTGGTGGGAAGGGGGTCAGGTATCTCAAGGATGTGCCCATACAAGTTCTTTACTTTTAAGTTACATGTGACTTTAGGATTAAGAAAACTGGCCAGACAGTGAGCTTTGAGGAGTACTATTTTCATTCTTCTTGGTATGGTTTCAGGATAAAGCTAGATTTAAAAAAAAAATGATGTTTGTACATTCTACACACAAATATTGGTAGTCCTTTGGAAAATGGTTTATTGAAGAAACTAAAGGCAATTCAAAAGAGATTTGTAGAAGATCTGTAATTTGATTTCTGATTAAGAGGAATTGGCCAAGTATAAAAATTGTATTTTGAAAGCTGCTTTTGTTTAGATCCCAAATTATTTTTGACCTCTCTCTCTCTCTCTCTCTCTCTCTCTCTCTCTCTCTCTCTCTCTTTCTCACCTATCTATGTATCTACTGACCTTTTTTTTGCCTATATCCATATCTATATCCATGTCCATACACATATCTACATATATATCTATAATTATATCCATATCTATATTGATATCATCTATATCTACAACTATATCTATATCCATATCTATCTATATCTATATCCATATCCATATCTACACCTATATCCATCTATATCTATGTCTTTGTCTATGTCTATGTCTATAGCTATAACTAATCTATGTCTATGTCTACATCTAATCTATGTCTATGTCTATGTCTATATTTAATCTATGTCTATGTCTACATCTAATCTATATCTGTGTCTAGGTCTGTATCGATGTCTATATCTATATAATCTATATCTATAATAGCATTAAAAAATTCTTAAAAAGCCTAGGAGTTAAGACAATGCTGACTACCATGAGAAAAATAACCTAAATGTCTCAAAATTGAAGGAAGATTACTTTGTGCTTATCAAGTCAAAAACTGAGCTGTTCACTGTTGTCCTGTTGCCATTCATCTCCATGTGAGGGTTCAGAGAAAATTTTGTTTCATTTCAAGGTTTTTACTAAGGTTGTATTTGTCATTGTGGAGTCAAGAAACACACACGAAATACAGAGAATATGATGTTGTAATAGACCTGGGCTCTAGTCTGGGTGAGATGAACCATTTTGTTGGCACCATCTTCACTGGAATTTAAATTGAAGGGCTCAAATGACAGTAAAGAAAATGGGAAATATAGTTATACTTTAGTTCTAAGAAAAAACAAATTATGTTTTAAAACCTAATCAATAAAGTAAACTATATTATATTTTGTAGCACTTAATCCTGGCATTTTGCATCCTTCTTTTATACCCCTTCCTGACTCCTTAGCTCCTAAACTCTTCTGTGAGCTCCTAAACTCTTCTGTGTCTTTGTTTTTTTTGTTTTGTTTTGTTTTGTTTTTTGTTTTTTGGTTTTTTTTGGTTTTTTTTTGGGGGGGGGGAGTTTCGAGACAGGGTTTCTCTGTATAGCCCTGGCTGTCCTGGAACTCACTCTGTAGACCAGGCTGGCCTCGAACTCAGAAATCTGCCTGCCTCTGCCTCCCAAGTGCTGGGATTAAAGGCGTGCGCCACCACCGCCCGGCTCTTCTGTGTCTTTGATTTCTATCTTTAAATCTATATTTCCTGAGGTAATTAAATTCTTTGCCTCAATTACCACTGAGTACCAGGTCCATATTCATAGATGTATTGAAGAAATTGGTTTAGTTTAGCGGTTTAGTTTATCCTATGGATATTTGAGTTCTCAATTATACTACAACGTAGCTTGTTAACTCTTCACTTCCTTTGAGTAGATTTGGTGAATGTTGATAATCTGGGGTAAAGATATCATTACCTCCTTTCCTCCTCTCGATACTTGGGGTTGGGAGGAATCACTCTTCTGTGATTTTACCTGTAATGTTTGTCTTCCTGTCCCTCAGAGGCAAGGGTTTATTTTAGGATTAAATATGTCTCCTTAGTACTAGCAGTACTCAGCATATGTCTAAAACCTAGGACATGAAATCTGAAGTAACTGACGTGCGCGTTGCCTCTAAGAACCAATCACATGTGCTGAGCAGCTCTTGATTTTTCAGGGATGGTGTTAACTTTTGTTTTACTTACTGTTAATTTAAATAATGTATTTAAACTGTGTAAAGGAGGGTTTTGTATTTCCTCTGATAATGGGCTCAGATAGAGGTCAATTGTCTGTCATCTGCACCTTTGCATGTCTTACAGTGATATGTGCTCAAGCCTCCGTTATAATCACAAAGGTATTCTGTAGCTTTGAAACATTTAAAAGCTGGATAGTTCTCACAAGTCCAAACTTCTTTTCATGAGACTGGTGTGAGTGACTTAGGCTCACACTGGCTTCCGGTTAGTAAGCACAGTCGCGTGCACAGACGACTAGTCACTTCGCTAAGTAAGAGGCCAAATAAAAATGCACTTTAGGGATATGTAGTTAGAAATTACTCTCTAATAAATATTTTCTTACTGAGAAAATGTGAACTTTGGAAACATAGAAAAGTTCTGAAGGGAAACGTGCCATAGCTTGTTAAAGATTAGATAAAGTATGGGATGGTAGACACACTGACATATTTCAATGGTGAGTTTATTTGTGACTAGATTTTCCTTATTTAAGCAAGAGATCTTATTTCGCATCCTTTCTCTCTAAATATGAATATTCCTCAGTATAAGTAGGTCAGAATTTGCATAAAGTCATCCTGTTTTCAATTACGCTCCATGCATTGCTTTATTTTTTTTTTAATTTTTAAAATGTTTTAAAATTTCATGCATGAGCACTACATTTGCAACATTTTTACCCTTCCCTCTCCTCCTCGTCCACCTCCACCCTTGCACCCCCACTATGTTGCTAATGCACGGCCTCTCCATTCAATGTTGCTTTTATGTACATTTTTTTTAGTGCCAACTACTTAGGAATGGATAATCCATCAGGAGATTCCCCAATCCCAGCTGCCACTGGGTGTTTGTAGTTCTTCATATAACAGTAAAATATTTCCATACCCATTAGAAGAGGCTATTCTGAATACTACTAACTCCTGCTCAAGAGAGGCTAAGATTCTGTTGCTAGGGATCTGTAAAAACTGAATATTATTTCAATGATTCAAAAATAGTATAAATACTCACTATAAGCAGGGTATATACTAGAAAAGAGGTAATGAACAAGACACACTTTGACCATTCCACATCCTACTGTGGGAAGGATGCAGAACTTTTATGTGTAGCGAGTATTTGTTGATGAAGCTTTAAAATTGCAATGTGATCATTTTTGATACCATGTGTTTCTTGAGCACTGGTTTCTAGAAGTCAAGAAATTTTACCAAAAAAATATATATATCATTAAATGTCGAAAGACTTTAAGGCCTTGTATCAGTTAACACAGAATCAAGAGTGATGTAGCTGCACCAACTTCACCTCTCAGGCATGAGTGGCCACATACCTGGGGTACAACAAAAAGATGAATAAGGCTAAGAAACACAAGAGCCAGGCTAAGATATAAGACTTTTTTGAAAGATTGAACAGGAATGACAAATCATGGAAAAACTCCACTTCCTCTGGAAGGTTTTTGTTCTTTAGAGAAAAACACACGGTGAGAAGTGTAGCCTGTAAAGACATGTTCACCTGAAAGGAATTCCAACTAAAGAGGTAGACGAGGACAAGGCTTATGAAAGACACTGGATTGTAACCCATGCTCTGTACTCTTTCAACGCGTATTTCTAGAAAGGACCAATGGACAAAAATTTCTCAAATACAAGAGAAATATCCAGGTTCTATGTCATTGAAAGGATACTTCTGAAATGGAGCTGAACATTCTCTGAGCTTCATGTATTATGATCTGTGCTAGATTCAGCAAAGTTTTAAAGTTTGTGTGATTGTGTGGTGGTTTGAATATGCTTGGACGAGGGAGTGGCATTATTGGGAGGTGTGGCTCTGTTGGAGTAGGTGTGTCATTGTGGGCATGGGCTTTAAGATCCTCTTGCTAGCTGCCTGGAAGCCAGTCCTCTCCTAGCTGCTTTCAGAACAAGAGGTGGAACTCTTGGTTCTCCCAGCTCGATGTCTGCCTGGATGTGGCCATGCTCCCCACCTTGATGATAATGGACTGAACCTCTGAACCTGAAAGTCATCCGCAAATAAATGTTGTCCTCTATAAGACTTTCCTTGGTCGTGGTATCTGTTCACAGCAGTAAGACCCTAACTAAGACAGGTGGTTTGGATAAAAATGATCCCTATAGGCTCATCGCTTTGTCTTCTGTCTCTAGTTGGTGGAACTGTTTGGGAAGGATGAGGAAGTGTGATTTTCTTAGAGGAGGTGTGACCTTGTTGAAGAGATGCTTCACTGGGGTAGGCCTTGAGGTTTCAAATGCTCATGCCAGCACAGTCACTCTCTGTGTGTCTCTCTGTCTCTCCCTGTCCCCTCTCCATACTCTCTCTCTTTCTCTGACTATAATTTGCTGACTAGACATGAGCTCCTAGACACTACTCCAGCACCTGCCTTTCTGTCTGCCACTATGCTCTCCATCCTGATGTTCACAGACTCACTCTCTGACACTATATGCAAACCATCAATTAACATGGTGTCTTTTCATAGTAGTATAATAGTAACAAGGATAGCTTCTATTTTATAGGTGACAGTGTTTGGAACAAGCAAAAGAAACATGTTCTAAATACTACCATATCATTTTCAGGCTTCATTTAATCATAGGGAGAAACTAAGTTCAAAGTCCCAGGACCCAGGGAGCTGGGGAGTTCCCTATAGCTGAGCAGCTTCTGTGTAAGAAAACAGTTGTCTGAGTCCAGACGTTTCAGAGACAATTTGTAAGGAGCAATTGTCTAAGCATAAACATCTCAAGGACAAAACTAAGTTCATGTTCCTAAGCCAGGAACATCCTATCCTGATTGATGGAAACTCCCTTGCTCAACCCCATGTGTTAAAATATGATTAAACACGGCTACAGGCAACCCTGTTCCCCTTGGCTTTATGGTTTCATCTTTTAAATGTGTTGTAAAAAGTCCCTTCAGGGTCATAGTTCAGCTTCCAAGTCTGTTCTGTGTCCCTGGCCAATAAGTAGCAGTTTAACCACGCTAAATTTTTGTCATTTGCATTGACCTCATATATGAGTTATATTGGATTTAAGTGGACCCTGTAACAACAAAAGAGAAGATAACCTCATGGTGTGTCATACAGAGATGGTAGCTTGAACCATCAACATTAAGAATATTAGACTTAACTGACTAACCCAGAAGAAGAATAACAGGTAGAGGACTCGGGTTAAAGTAAATGAGAACAGGACCAGAAAAAAAAATTATTCAGAACTATGTATAGTGTAAATTTTCACTTCATTCTTCAAACCATTCCTTTGATTAAAGAATATACAAATTTTGAAATGCACCTGGACACAAGGCTGAAAGGATGAAGCAGAGTCCAGAACTGGTGGGGTCTGCAGGATCCTGGTCCAGCTGGGAAGGAGTGCCAGGGGTGGGAAGAGCAGGCTTTCTCTGATCGTTTTAATGAAACAGTTCTCCTGGACGATTTTAGCTCATGTCCATACCTTTTATTTGGGGTGTGCTTGTACACATATATTTTATTCAGTGTGAACTAGTGCTATCTATGAACCTTGGAGAGTGGGAAGGAGTTTTCAGGGTAAATGTAAAATCATTAGCTGGAATTTACTATGAATACCTCATTTGTATGGAGAAGCATTCCAGGAACCCCAGGTACTTGCTGGGCAGATGATCAGGAAAGAAGAGTTGAACAGGTAGGTTTGCCAAAAGTACTCCACCTTCCCCAAGTAGAGGGTATGGAGGTTCAAGATCCCCAGAGAAGGGAAGCCCTGCTGATAAAAAGAGCCCTCCATTTTATATTGAGCCCAGAGTAGCTATCCAGACATGGTATACTATGACCTTAGTTAGTAGGGTTTCCCCATATTCCAGGCTATACAAACATCATATAGGAAGGCATTCCTACAGCTGAGGTCAGGATGGAAAATAAACCAAGAGACAACAGAAGTTACAATCTACTGTAAACAAGAGGTAGTTTGAAAAAGTTAGGGATATTTTTCCTCGTTTTCTTTGCTTTTGATATGTCTCATTCTGTGGCTCAAGCTGACCTTAAAATCACTACATAACCCACAGTAGCCTGAAATTTTGGGAGTCCTCCTGCCTCAGCATGGGGAGTTCTGAGAATACAGGGATGAACCATTATGCCTAGTGTTGCAAAATTACTTAAATACACTTGCCATTGTAACTGCCATTGGAGTATCCCATTGTCCATACCACTGAGCTAATGCCAGAGAATCAATGCCTCTATGTTCCGTGATCTCTAGCATTTGCCTGCAATGGAACATAGTTAGTTGTAAATCTCTTCCCCATGACCTCGCTCTACTGTATGTTCCCTGTTTCATGTAAAGTCCAAGATATAAGCACAACTCTTAAGTATCGATATACTGCCTACCTCACTCATTATGATCCATTGTCCTTGAGATGAATTGTGTGATTTTTCTGTTGTCTTCTGCTTGATGACATCTTTCCCAGTGGAGCAGGTACATCACCTGTGTTGATATTTAGATGTGAACTTGGGCTTGAATCACAACATGTTCCTGCTTCCCATGGCTCAGCTCATACTTTATAATACATGGGGTGGGTGATTACAGAGGTAAAGTTGTGAGAACACTTCAAAGACTCTGATTGTGTACATCAGACAAGATGCTGAGTCAAAGAGCCCATTGCATTTGGTGTGTCACAGAGCTACAGCATTTTTCTTATACTGATGTGGGAAGAGTAGAATTGTTAAAGGCAAGGGGTGACTAGGCTTATGAACTTGTAGACGGGTAAGAAAGAGAGCTCCCACATTTCAAACTCTAAGTAAGTAATAATTATGGAGTAGAGTGGACAGTCTTTTGGTCCATCGAAAATAGACTCACTGAGATAGCTATCTCTTCTCAAATCAGGAACAGAATGAATGGAGGCATTTTCACAGACAACAGAAATGATAAACCTCCATGAAGACTTTCTGTACAAAATTCTTGTAATAGAGCCATTATCCAGGTTTCTGAAAGGTTATTTGTAAGGTATCTGGTTGCATTCTGCAAGGACTCTGGCCTCTGCCATTCCTTGTAATCTCTATGCAGTGGGCACTACAGCAAAGTTAACAGTGGTTTGGTACGTCTACATTTTTGGAAGTGTACTATGCATGAGCACTTTCTTGAGTGGCAATCGCAAATTGTGTAAAAAGGGCAGTATAAAAATGGCTGGGATTTCAATAAGTGAGGTCAGTTTGACATTTAGAGGCAGTGGGCTTGTTGACGTATGTCTGCATACTTTTGCATGATTTTAAATGCTAACCAAACCACTAGCAATCAGAAAATCAAAGTGAAGCAAAAATAAAATTTTCTGCTCGACTGAAGAAGATGATGATGGCTCACACACTCTTTATTCCAGAGGCTATTTAAAGATTTGTTTTAAATAAGTTGAAGTGAAAGGAAATCAGAAAGAAAAAAAACAGTAACTTTAAAAAGCATCTCAGAAGAAGAGGGGATGGGGGCATTTGCAATGATTCATCCTAGTTCAAGAAATATCCTCTATAATTTGGTATCTCAAACGCGAACATGGAAACATCACCTCCACCTGTACCATTCCATAGTCTATTTTTTTTCTGCTTAAAGGTTACAGAATTGCAAAATGAACCAAAAGTTACAATAGTTTTAATCACTTTGGCTCATAAAAGTAATAGAATTAAGAGCAACTCCCCAGCACGAAACTAAGACAGTATAATTTGATTGCAGTTGATACTTCATTTTTTTTATTTGTATCATTATAATTTGCTTTTCTGTATTCTTTAGAAGAGGTAGGAGCTGTGAGAAGGAAAAGAAAAGAAAAAAGAAACGATAGGTGCTATACTGTACATTTACCTGTGCGACCTGGGATAATTTTGTATGAATTTTGTTTACTTGCCTCTTATCCGTTAAGTAGGAGAAGAAAAAACAAATCCTAAAACGTCCCAGTTCACTAAATAAGAAAGAATGTAGAGGGAATAATATTACTTACAGACTCAGCTATCCCTCTAGTTCTTTTCTGCAACACAGGCATCTAACTAGGCCTCCCCAATGTTCGAGAAACCTCTAAAAGCAAACATCCAAGTGCCCATCCGACCTACTATGAATCCCACTGAGGGAAGCTGCTTATCATTAGGACCTGAGACACATTTCAGCTCTAGAAAGGTTGACATGGATGGCTTCTGAAATTCTTTAGAGTCAAGCAGAATGATTGTTCTATTTTCAGTTAATATTCTCAACATGGCCACATTTTAAAACTAAGATCATTCACTTCATTTTTTTTTTCTTAACTGTTTTAGAAGTCAGATGCCATAGTCATATAACCTATTTTCTATTCATACGGATTTGGGGGTTCCCCTGCCTAGGTCAGATTGAGCCGCCCACTCTCGTTGGAAGCCATGGATAGAGGGTGAAGTGAAGGCAGGCTTAGCGTTCTTATGGCTCACTCTGCTTCAGAAGAGGTCATTCAAATTTGAAACCAATTAATTTGGAGACTCTTAGAGTCTCTGTTACTGCTTTAAAAATCAGAAGCAGACACAAGCTTTAGAACTGTCTCTGTGCTTGGGTCTCTATGCCTGGGCGGTACATGTGCCTGCTGAAGGTATGGGACAGTCTGTTACTACCTACGCTGGGGATTTTTTTTTCTTTCTTTAAGAGTGGTGACCTGTCATAATGTACATATTAAGATTCTTTCAGAAGTTTCCCAAAGCAGAAATAACTTAACACTTGCCACAAAAATTTTTCAGAGACCTGGAGCTATGTATTTAAGGAAGTTGTCATTGCCTCTGATACTTAAGAAACTGACAAGCCTGACATTTTGGGAAAGTACAATTTAATGACATTTATTTTTGCATCAAGACTTTAGAATATGTTTTTATTTACTAACCTATAGATATATTATTACTATATATCATATATTAACTAATATATTAATATGTAATATTTTATACACACATATAACATTATATATTACAAATAATATATAGACATAAAAGGTAAAATAAGTATTCCTGATACTTGAAACAAGATGTTGATCTTATAGGAAAGTAAATATGCCAGGATTATTTGGAATAAACACTATAATGAAAGAGAAACATACAGAGTAAAACTTTAAGAAATCGAATTAAACTCTGTAATATTATTTCAGAGCTAGGAAGAACAGTGTGACCTCACTGCAGCTTGAAATTTTTATTTTGTTATTTATGTACTTTATAGAAGAATGTATCAACGGAGACATGTAGGGCTGAGAATATAGGACTACTAAGTTAGACCTCAAGCATGGGATTAATATCTAGTATAAATAAAAAAACTAATAAAGTAAATAGCCAGAGTATCAACTAATCAACACACGGGCAATTAACTGAAGAAGCCATTATCAAATGAAGGAACATACAAATTATCAATAAATCGAAAGAGTGTTCAATAGCCCCAGCTATTGGGGGAAATCAAAACTGCTCTGCGGAGAGCTCAATTCAGTTAGAATGGCTTCTGTTAAGGAAATTGACAACACACAGCAAGGATGTTGGGGGAAAGAACCCTTATTCTTTGCTGGTAGGTGCAGCCGTGTGTACCACTGTGGAAATGGATGTGGTAATCAATGTTAAACTAAAATTAGTACTGCCTTATGGCCCAGCCATGCCAACTTGCATATTTGTATGAAGGATTCTGGGTTACCTACCATAGATATACCTGTACATTTGTGTTTACTGTGGTACTATTATAATATCTAAGCAAAAATATAGGGTTAGATGTCTATCAACAGATTAATGAATAAAGAAAATCTGCCCCCTGCATAGAATGAGATTTTTTAAAAAGATATATTTAGTTATTTTATGTATATAGTACACCGAAGCTGTCTTCAGACACACCAGAAGAGGACATCAGATCTCATTATGGATGGTTGTGAGCCACCATGTGGGTGCTTGGAATTGATCTCAGGACCTCTGGAAGAGCAGTCAGTGCTCTAACTGCTGAGCCATCTCTCCAGCCCCAGAATGGAATCTTTCACTAACAAAAATATTGACAGTTGCAAGAAAATTGATGTTTAATATTTCTATTAAGTATAATAGAAATATTAAGTTTAGCAACAGAATTCAGACTTGAACAAAGGCTCTATGATTCTCTCATACAGAACATGGACTGAAAATGGTCAATATAATTTAATATCTCTGCACATGTATATGTGAGTGTGAGTCTGTGTGTATATGTGAGTGTGAGTCTGTGTGTGTGCTGAGTGTGCATATGAGTGGATGTGTGAGTGGATGTGTGTATGAGTGTGTATGAGCATGAGTGTGTGTGTGGGTATGTGTTTGTACAGAACATCAAACTAGAAATTAATCAAGAGATATCAGGAAGAGCTCTTGAGGAAGAAGAGGTCTACAGGTGAATATAAAAACAGAAGGAGAGGGTATTTAGGGGAAAGAAGAGACCAGAGAGAGGCAAGGAGGGCAGGTCATGAGAGGCAAATTACAGTGCAGTCTAGCAACCTGGTGGAAATGCTATAAAAGTCCATTACCTTTGCATGCTAACTTAAAAAAGTAATACAAATAAAGCCACAACCTTTGCTTTAAAGAATTATGTAGTTATATATGACATTTAATACAGATTCTTTAATTCTTTTCTATTTTCTCATTAATAATTTGTAACAATGATCAACAATTAATAGCCCCATGTCATATAAATTCTTAATACAGGTGCTCCATTAAATTTTAGGTGAGGAAAGTGTCTACGCCACACATCAGATTTACTTAATATTGATCATGCTGATTATTCAGATTCACTAAAATTAACCAGTATTTTTAAAAATGTTTTTATGTCTCACAAAAGTGCCTGCTTGAAAAGGCACATTTGAAAGCACCTGGAACACTCTCACACTAGACACTATCCAAGGTTAAGGTTGTAAATTCCAGCACTGAACTGAGATTAAGGGTTCCTTCTTCATCCAACACTCTTGGTTAATTAGCCAATGAGCTTTCATCTCCTCCTGCAGCCAGACTTATATAATTTACAAAAAGTT
This sequence comes from Montemys delectorum, assembly GCA_019843815.1. Taxonomy (NCBI): domain Eukaryota; kingdom Metazoa; phylum Chordata; class Mammalia; order Rodentia; family Muridae; genus Montemys; species Montemys delectorum. The sequence continues at coordinate 18,883 of JADRCD010182362.1, forward strand.
ATGCCATAAGATAAAATATGCACCATCTCTGTGGGACCCATTTGGAGTCCTACTAGTGTCTACGAGGTATCATGAGGTTTTTATTCATGCTGTTCAATTTTTTCAATCTACATTTCTATTTCTGTCTTCACACCAATGGCTGTGATTTAGGAGGCTCAATATCATATCAATAGTGAGGTCAATTTAAAAATCAAAAGAAGCACAGAAATAAGCAATTATTATTATACATTTTGACAATGACAATGAATTAATAACATTGTACTTATTCAAGCAAATGAAAAATAATTTTAAATTATATTAAAAAATATTTATGAGCTTTATAGTAAATATTATTCTGTGTAATGATAAAAAGTAAAATTAGTAGAATTGGCAGTACTGCTATTAATTCACATATTCATCAGATTTCATTTCTATTTCAACAAATTCATGTTTGTCTGAGTAATGAATATTATAAAACACAAAGTTTTACAATGTTATTAAATTTGCACTCTGTTAATCACATTTGATATTTTTGACAATTGAATTGACTTTTATCAGTAGACCATAATTATATATGTAATTGAGTAATTAATATTTGCAATAAGCAAGTACTCCATAGGAGCTAAGATAACCCTGAAGGACAGATAAAACCTTCTAAATTACAATCATACATATTTCATCCCAAAGATTTAAACAGGTAATACTTCTTAGCTTGAAGCATGTGTGCTTTTAACAAAAAGGAAATTAAAAATAGAAATTGTCAAATGAAGTCCTTTTTTTCACATGATTTTGAACATTTAGGCAAGTAATAATGCTATATAATTGGTAATCTCATTATCTTCTTTCCATTGAAGGATAGGATATAGCTTATTTAATTTAGCTGAGTTTCTCTTCCACAGTAGCAAAGCAGGACACGCGACAAATATATCTCCACCTGCACTGGGTATCAGTATGAAAATTTAAAAAGAAAAAGATTATGCTAGGTTTCCTGGAATGTTCTTAAGGGCATACTTCATGAAGAAATATTATTTGAGAAAACCTATTAAAACTTGGTAGGAATTGTGGAAGTCTATGAAGTCTACTCTGTTATCCATTCCCCTATCCTGCATCCCTGTAGCCGACTTGCAGCTAAAACACAGGGCTCCGTCATTACTGCCCAGTTGAGGCTAAGATATTAATGGCTGCAGAGCTTGAGACCTCAGCAATTACGTTCCAGTCAGGCTGCCTCCTTCAGAAGATAGTCATAGCAGGGTTTGGCCAAGAGCTGGAGGGTTCTTTCTTTCTCTAAACCCACCCTGAGGTGCAGGCATGGCACCTCAGTACTCTAGAAGTAGAATTAAGAAGAGATTTAGGCTAGCCTACGCTACAGAGTGAGACTTTATGTCAAACAAAAGTCCCTGTCTTTAGTGACATTCAGATTGAGGAGAATTCAGGAGAAAGTTGCCAAACCACATGTTAGCTCTTCTCGGCGACTGGGAAAGACAAGGAAGGGACCTTGAGTGCGAGACCAAACTTCAAACTGTGCCAAAAAGATCCTCTCTTTAAAGCTGTCAGGCTCTCCATGGACAGATTGTGAGTGTGTGTCAATTAGTGTATCACACACAGCACTGTGGTGATGGGAAGCTTGACAAGTGGATGAGATTCAGAAAGAGTCAGAGTGAGCCAAGGCAACACCACTGGCCTCTCAATGAGAAGCTGCGCTCCTAGGAAGCCTTGACAGCATCTTCACTGTGGCAGGAAACAGAATTGATCAAAATAGTCTAGTCAGTTACCAAACAAATACACTAGTGAGAAACAATAAGAACAGCTGGTGAGGGGCCGAGCCCAGAGAGATGTTACAGTGTGTGTCATCCAACAGGCTCCAGCACGTGGACTTTCAGCAGCACACAGAAATCAGGGGCCAAACCACGGGACTTGAAAACCCAAATGATGTGAGGAGGAAAAAGCAGCGCACACAATACCGCCTGGGAGAAAAACCAGCAGAAAATGACCTTAAGGTTGCAAATTTAAGTATAGTCAAAGAGCTGAGAAAATTTGGCCTTAAAAGAACAAACAAACAAAAAACCTAAAAGAAAACAGAGTAACACAAACTGATGAACCATGAGGCCACACTGGGGTCAATGTGCAATAAGAATGGATTAGTCAACTAACGTAAAAATTAAGTGACATATTTCCAAATAACCGACCTCAAACATCACAGTAAATGAGACAAGGCTTTCAGAGAGACGCAGTGAGGCAGCAATGTATCAAAGCCTTTAAAATGGAGTCAAAGAAATGGTTCGAGTGCAATGTTTCCCTGCATAAACTTGCTTTAAGTCTGAAGGACTACTGAGTGGCTTCGTGTTTTACTGTGAGACACTGGAATTAGGGGGCTCATTGATTAAAAGTACGTGCTACTCTTGCAGAAGATCCAGATTCCTCCTGGCATCCCCATCAGGTGGTTCACAACTGTCCATAACTCCAGCTTCCGGCGCTCCCTCGCTCTCTTCTGGCATCCAAGGATACTGCACCCACCAGCACCAAACCAAGTGCAAACACCCATAAGCAGCACATCATTTTATAAAGGATAGAAACCAAAATGGAAAAGATCAACAAAATTGACAGGCCTATGGAAAGAAAAGACAAAAAACAGATTTCTGTCTTGCAATTATCCAGCATTGTAGTAGGTTTCCAGCCAGAGTAAAAGGAAGAAAAAATTTAAATTTTAACAGGAATTAACCATGCCTATTGGCCTATTAGCAAATAATGACATATACTTGAAATCCACTTGGAGTGGAAATTTCTGGTTGTATCGTGTGATGCTTTCTTGAAGCGGACTCCTGTGATGTTTTTTTTCTGGAGCAGACCCATGAGAGGACTTGTGATGTTTGGAGAGACTATAAGTAGAACTCAACCTACAGTGACAGTTTATTTGCGTTGCCTGCTGTGCAACTCTTCGTTGGTCTTGGGTCCTTACTGATCTTCATTTTGTTGAGAGAGGCATGGCAGAGAACTTCTCCTTACCTTCTGGCTGTTTCTGATCACTCCGGCTGATTCATGCTGATTGGGTGGAGGCCTGGCTGTTTCTGCTGGATCATGCCACCAGTGCTGATTCTTGTATGGTGACATGTTTGAACTGGACTGTTGGTATGCTGATGATAGAAACTGGAAGCACTCCCAAGAACTACTTCTAAAAAAGTCCACATCCCCTTGTCCTATTTACTATCTTTTCTCCCCTACCTTTGGAGAGTGGGCTTGAAGGGTAGTCGAAGCATTAAGAAAATCAAGATCCGTCGGGTTCCTTCCGGTCTCTCTGGGCTGGTGTCCTGAGCAGACCTTGGGCACAAGCTCTACAGCCAGTCCCACAACACCCAGAGGAAGCTGCTGCACTCCTAGGTGCTCTAACAAGCCCAAGGTCACAGGATCCCAAAATCACAGGGTCACAGAGACTGTCTGAGTCTGAGGAGTTCTGATACAACCAGGAGCACAGGAAGGACTGACTCCAGTCAGAATTAGCAAGGGCAGGTAGCCCTAGAGATAACCAGATGTGGGGGGGGGGGGGGAAGGGTAAGAAAATAAACAACACAAACCAAGGTCACTTGTCATCATCAGAACCCAATTCTCTCACCATAGCCAGTCCTGCACACACCATCACACCAGAAACGCAAGATTCAGATATAAAATCACGTATCATGACAATGATACAGGGCCTTAAGAAAGACATAAATAGCACTCTCAAAGAAATACAGGAGAACACAGGTAAAGAGCTAGAAGCTCTTAAAGAGGAAACACAAAAATCCCTTAAAGAACTACAGGAAAACACAATCAAACAGGTGAAGGAAATGACCAAAATCATCCAGAATCTAAAAATGGAAATAGAAACAATAAAAAAATCAGAAAGAGAGACAATCCTGGAGATACAAAACCTAGGAAAGAAATCAGGAGTCATAGATGCAAGCATCACCAACAGAATACAAGAGATAGAAGAGAGAATCTTAGGGGCAGAAGATACCATAGAAAACATTGACACAACAGTCAAAGAAAATGCAAAAAGCAAAAAGCTCCTAACCCAAAACATCCAGGAAATCCAGGATGCAATGAGAAGACCAAGCCTAAGGATAATAGTTATAGAAGAGAGTGAAGATTCCCAATGTAATGGGCCAGTAAATATCTTTAACAAAATTATAGAAGAAAACTTCCCTAACCTAAAGAAAGAGATGTCCATGAACATACAAGAAGCCTATAGAACTCCAAATAGACTAGACCAGAAAAGAAATTCCTCCTGTCACATAATAATAAAAACATCAAATGCACTAAACAAAGAAAGATTTTTAAAAGCAGTAAGGGAAAGAAGGCAAGTAACATATAAAGGCAGGCCTATCAGAATTACAGTGGACTTCTCACCAGAGACAATGAAAGCTAGAAGATCCTGGGCAGATATCATACAGACCCTACAAGAACACAAATGCCAGCCCAGGCTACTATACCCAGCAAAACTCTCAATCACCATAAATGGAGAAAACATATTCTATGACAAAACAAAATTTACACAATATCTTTCTACAAATCCACCCCTCCAAAGGATAATAGAAGGAAAATATCAACATAAGGAGCAAAACTACACCCTAGAAGAAGCAAGAAAGTAATCTTTCAACAAATCCACACAAATCTAATTCCACCTCATACAACAAAAACAACAGGAAGTGACAATTACCTTTTCTTAATATCTTAATATGAAAATTAATATTACCAACATATCCTAAGCAACTGAAATCCAAAGATATGAGGAATTAGAAATTTGTTGATTGTCATCCAATGGTCTCTCTAATTTGGTAATTGGAGAAATAGATCCAGTATTGTACAACCTATATATACTTTCAGCTTGTTTGTGACAGTGTTTTGCTGTGTACAAAGTAAGGGTCTTGAAATCTTGCTTCTCCTATCTCAGCCTCTCTATTAGTATTGTTTATTTCATGTTTTTACACTATACTATGGTTTTCAGAACAGCTTATATATTTCAAAAGAATTTATATACCCAAAGGAGACATAGACAATTAACTTGGGAGGTGGCTTGTACGAAAGAGAACAACAAAGAGTGAGATTGAATGC